>APFE031231924.1:0-37212 GCA_000404065.3 Pinus taeda | reverse complement strand
TTTTGGACAGAATTATTTTCTTGTCTTGGTACTCAGTTAGCTCATAGCTCATCTTATCATCCTCAATCTGATGGGCAAACTGAGATAGTAAACAAATGTTTGGAAGGATATCTTCGTTGCTTTGTATCTGATAAACAGACACAATGGGTCAAATGGTTGCCTCTGGCTGAATGGTGGTATAACACTTCCTTCCATACAACAACAAAAAATGACCCCATTTATGGCACTTTATGGATATCAGCCACCATCCATCACATCATATTTAAGAGAAAATTCTAAGGTTCAAGCAGTGGAACATCACATTGAACATCAACAGGAAGTCCTCCAATTCTTAAAGGATAACCCCGTGTTGGCACATAATAGAATGAAACAACAGGCAGATCAACATCACAGCGAAAGAAGTTTTGATGTAGGTGATTGGGTATTCCTACGGCTACAACCATATAAGCAAATGTCCTCAAGCAAGCTAAGAAGGATAATAAATTATCACCAAAGTATTATGGTCCGTACAAGGTGTTGCAAAAGATTGGTACTATGGCATACAAATTGGAGCTTCCTGCAGCGTCTTGAGTGCACCCAATTTTCCATGTTTCATGTTTAAAGAAGGTTATAGGCAACAAGCTCCCAGTTCAAACAATATTGCCAAAACGTGATAAGGAAGGAAAAATTATATTGGAACCAGAAGCAATCACAGAAACAAGAACTCGATAGCTACGAAATCGATCAATTTCGGAGTATCTCATCAAGTGGAAGAACTTATCCGCTGAAGATTCTACGTGGGAGGATGAGAATTTTATACAGAAGCATCCAGAACTACTCAAGCGCTGAGGACAACACTTTTTTGAAGGAGAGGGGCATGTTAGGTCCCTATAATACTAGTGATTACCCCATTACGATTGTAGTTGTATCCCTTATTAATATTTTTGAGCCCCTATTGTCCCCATATTTTTATTACTGTGCCCCATAGAATCCCTCTATTGTTATTTTTGTGGCTTTATATTATTATTGTTAGGTCGGCTGGGTTATATTGTGACTCCTTAGACTCCTATATATAGAAAGGAGGTTTTTCATTTGAATCATCGAAGAATTGTTCATTTGTGTAATGTAAAGGAGGTTGCTCCCTCGAAGAGGCTGAATTCTAAGGCGTTGATCTCTCTTTTCTATCTTTTTGTGAGCTGGTTTCATAACACTTGGCAAAGCTAATAACCTGTGTCCTACTCCCACTCGCTCCTGCCGATCTCGTCCTCCTCGCTGAGATCTTACCTCCCTTGCATTGATTTTCGTCTTCCATTTGATGGGACAGGCCCTCTCCCGTTCGAAAGAAATCGGGGATGCAGCAAGCCGCGTTGCCCATAACCAGTCTTGCACATCACAATCCTGCCAGACGGCCTCTCCCTTGTTTTTTTGCTTGTGAATGGCAAACCAAACAGACTCAGGGTATGACTGGTTTTCGTTTAGCTGATATGATCTATGCTGGGGTCACTACTAATTTTTATTAATAGTTTTAATAGATATTATAATTTTTATTAGTTATTTATAAATAATAAATGTGATAGTAACTATTATTATTATAAATAATTATTATAATCAATGTAATTAGTAATTATTAATTATAATGAATAATAATGCGATTTTTGACTAATAATTTAGAGGTTAATTAATTAATTGGCTTTATTCTTAATTTTTAATCTAAATATAAATGATTCTTAATATGAATTAATAATAATACTAACAATTAATAGTCATAATTAACAATTAGTAGTAAATATTATAAATATTCACTACTAATTCTTACTAATAGTTTAATTGATTAAGGGAAACCAGCTACCGCTGATTAAGGGAAACCAGCTACCGCTGATCTCGATACCATTGTCCCTGTTGAGATTATGTGGATGTTTCATAATCTCAAGAGCCTCTCTAATCTTTCGCCTATGATGATGTTCTTCTCTTGCGACAATTGAGGTGTTTTCCAAACAGAGATGGTGCTTAGTTTTAGAGGAATGCTCTGCCAGGGCCGAAGTACGAGACCTATTATTCCTAATATCAGCTACATGTTCCTTCAGTCTTGTTTGCAAGGAGCAACCTGTTTCAACAATGTAACTTTTTCCACATGAACAATCTATTTTATAAACTCCTTTAAGTTGATGTCTATCAATATTATCTTTGATAGACCTCATACCTTGTCTAATTGTTTTAGGTGCAACCACACACTTGACCATTGCCTTAAGTGATGACTCCATGGCTCTAGGAACAATCATTGTGGGAATTGAACTTTACCCACTAGTGAAAACTCCTTGCTTCTCACCAATAGATCCAATCTCTTTGGGCTTATAATTGAAACTCATGGGGATGGGCTTTGATCCACTTATGTGTCCACAAATCACATGGTCATTTAATGTAATCTCTATAAATGCAACCACATGTTCAACCCATACCTCAAGGTGATCCCATGGCTCCAAGAAAAGTCCTTGCGGGAATTGAACTTTAGCCAATGGTGAAAAACTCCTCGCTTCTCACCATTGGATCCAACTCCTTTGGGCTTTTAAGTTGAAGGGCATGGGGATGGGCTTTGATCCATTTTTGTGTGCATGGATCATGAGATCATTTGGTATTATCTATTTGTGTGCAACCGCCCATTCGTTCACTACCTTAAGGTGACCCCATGGCTCTAGGAAAAACCCTCACGGGAATTGAACCTTTCCCATTGTTGAGAAGCTCCATGTTTTTTACTGGTGGATTGAACCCTTTTGGGCATGCTGTTCAGATCTTACATGTACTAAGTAGACCAGATAGTTTTCACTACCAGGAACCATCTGGCAGTATTATCTTGTGTTACCTTGTTTGAATACATTTTTGCTTTCTCATTTTATTTGCTGAACGAACAATTATAAACTAGTTCTTTCTTTGGCAGGTTGGTTTAGCATTTAACTCCATAGCATATATGCGGTTTCTTTGCTGTTATTAACTTATTATGAAACATATTCAAGTAAACAATTAACAAAGATTTGCACGTTATGCTTCTGTAGCTTATGCATATTTATGTCATCAGTGATTGAAATCCACTAAATTGTTATTTTTCTTACAAATCTCTGATGTAGACATTAATGGAATATATGAAAAACGCAGGTTACATTTCACGTTGGTGACCACTGCTACAGTATGCTGTTGGATGATGTGAGTAATTTTCTCTATTTTCTATCATTCCATATTCTTACCTTGCATTAAGGTTCTGTGTTTATTTATTTTTGCACAGGAAACAGGAAGTTATGTTCGTTTTCTTTTGATAATCATTAGGACAATCCAAATCCTGCTAGAATTTGTACTGAATGCCTTGCTGTATGTATACTGGCAATGGTTTGATTGTGATGACAATTAATATTGATTTCTGTCTTTATATATCTTGTAGGTGGGCAATTGTATATTTAGCACAACTAAAACCTTTAGTTGTGCCTATATTAAGTGAGGGCGACTGAGAAAATTGGAGACTTGTAAATATTGGAACAGCATTTTCAACTCTGCTTCTTGGGGCTGCCTAAGTGGATGCATTATCATTAGAACACAAGTTTAAACTGACTGACATATTTGACTCTGCTGCATTATAGAATTCACTGTTAATTTAATGAGGTCAACAAATGGAGAGGACCGTGACAGGTCCACTTTAGACATTTATTGATCTATGTTTGATTCACTTTTATTATTTGTCACTATGCCATTCCACAACGGAACTGCATTATTTGGCTTACTAGTTTAGGATGATTTTTTATTGTAAAACTACATTCTCAATTGTGTATGAATGAATTGTTCTTTACTGGCATTTCGTGGGTTTTGGAAGGTCACTTATTAGGTGTTGCCTACTGAACTTTGGGAACCCTCATCCTTCATAAATTACCTCATCTCCAGTGTAGAAGAAGATGCAACAATGTACGTTCTTTTAAATGATGTTGTGCGTCAGAAAACTGGAGGCAGTTCCTATTTTCCACGTTGGTATGTGAAGATCAAGTTCTTTGACTGAAGTGTAACTGTGAACAAACTGGAAATGACATTTTCATGTTGGAAGAGGATGCCTGATAGCGTTGGAAGTGAATTGCCTCTCTATTTTCAACTTTTATCAGTTTACTGCCCCATGTTTAGTGCATGCAGATCAGCTCATTTTGTTTATATTAATGCATATTAAATTTGAACCTGGAGATTTGTTGGATTTTCACCTGAAGTGGTTATATATCATTGCACCTCATCCAGAGTCATCTCCTCTTAGCAAGATATTTGCACCATTTCCTGAATCACCCACCTTGAGTGAGTGGTTTGAGCTGTTCTTCGATTTGTGAAAACCACCGAGCAACCTTTTTAATATGTTTTTTTGACTTGAAAAAATCTTGATCTACATTCTAGTGTTGATCTTCTTGACCTGCTCTAAAGAAGCTAACCTGATTGTTTGGTACTGCTATTTGTTTCTAGCTTCAGGAAGTTATAGTGATTGATAAGCCATCTCTAAAGAACAATATAGTTCTGACGTTATGGATGATGACAGAAGATCCAAACACATGCAGTTCAACCTTCCAAATTCAGGTCTTAAATTTTGGGAGAATGTATATATTTCTCGGTTTTCTTTTTGAATTGGTGAATTTAATCGTATATTGCATTGAGGCAGTAAATACATGACACTGAATAATCGAAAGGAACTAAAGCTGGGACCGTTTTCCCGTCTGAGAAGAAAATATCATCATTAAAGTTATGTTTTCTTATACGAATACTTGACTTCTATTTTGAGGTTTCATAATCACTCGTGCATCAATCCTTATGATATACAATCTCTTTAGGTTGTGGAACATAGTTTATGCAACTTGAAAGACTTCATTTTTGTTTCCTTCACCCATCAACAGACATCCCATACTGTACTGTAGCTGATAAGTTAGCTTGTAGCATATGTACATGAATAGAAATTAATCCAGATTCATATCACACAGCATTAGAACTTTTGGAGGGAGATCTTACTGGTTTCTCTTTTCATTTCATGATGCAGTTGCACATTATAACGCTTTTAAAGAGAGATATTTTTATAACATCGAGGTTCTTTTATATTTAATCTTATTACTACATGTTTATTGAGAGTAGTCTAATCTTATAGTGTATACATGTAATTTAAGTTTGTATAGTAGACCATTTTTAGCAACCCTGATGGAAGCAATGTTATGACAATTGGAACTGTAACTGACAGAGGGTCAAACAGGGATGAGCTGGATCTGGGTTGGAACCAATTGGAGAACTAAGTGGAAGAATTGGTCTATGAAAAGAATATGTAAAATGTGCTGAACTTTAATAAAAAAAAATATAGATATTAATGAACATCAGTGTAGATCCAAACAATTAGACACCAAATATACGAAGTTTGCTTATGCATATGGCATGTGAGGGTGAATTGTGAGGGTGAATATAACAAAATGGCAGGGTGTGATACATATCTAACACACAAACACGAAAAGACATAAACATCAAGGCTTTAAATGTTCTTGAATTAGAAAAACATAAAGCTACAACAAATAATTCAATATCCTAGTGTGAAGATTCTTTGTTTAAATATTGTGCTTAAAAACCCTTGTTAAATTTCCTTGCTTGAACACCCTTAATGCGTCAGTAGAGAGATGGATAAATGATGTTGATGTGGTAGAGTGATTTTGACAAGGAAAATGAGGTGGATTGTGTAAACATAGCATATTTTTATTGGATGCATTGACATGATATGGAAAAGGACCAACTAATTATTAATGACATACATCCATTTATAACTAGGGAGTTATTGGGTTTACCCCATATCTTTATTGGGGAATCCTAATATAGGATCAATGGCACTAGAAGAGATGAACTCATATAGATGTTAGCTCTACAAACTTGGGTAATGCCATGCATGGCTTACCAACATTCACAAGTGAGACTTTACATTAGGGATATATTGGAGGTTTCCCATGCCATGATTGGGTTAATCCATTCCATAGCTCATTGACACTAAGCTAGGGAAAACACATGAAAATCCCATCCACTCTTTATTGGGGTAACCTTGGAGAACATAATGCTAATTGTTGCTTACTATGTAATCGAGGGTTCTATAAGTAACACCCACTCCTCATTTGGGATGACTTCACTTCAAGCTTGATGCTAAGGGTTGAGGGTACTCTATCCAAGGCACGACATTGAGGTATCCTTTATATGTGGACTTTTTGAGGACTACAACAACCCATCAAGAGAGGAAATCCTTCCAGGATCCCATTTGCAAAGGAAAGAAGGATCCCATAATAAATGGAGTGCCTACCACATACATGCAACACATGGCAAGGATGGAGGGCCCATAAGGTATAAAAGGAGCCTTGGATGTTTCTACGATGTATGAGCACTGCCACATAACAAATGGAAAATACACGAAAGTTTGGTCTCTTGTAGTTTAATGCTTGGGCTTTTACAAAGTCTTGGGTAAATGTTTTCTTGGTCAATTAGGTAACGAGGGAGTGAAAGAGGGGATAAAATACTTCTTGGGGTATGGTGCTAAAAGGTTTGTTAAGGTAGTTGGCCTTCCACTTACTTGGGATTGTTGAAGTTCCTAGCTAGGACAAGTGTCTTCCACATTGGCTTAGTGTCTAGCACGTGGGAGAATGTCCAAAAGTGGTCCCTAGTACATTAAAATAAAGTTAAAGTGACTTTTGTGCTTCTTTGTTTTTTGTTTTGTTTTTTAAACAAAACGGGTACGATTTTTATATTCAAAATATGGAATTACGCTTCCAGAACTATTTTTACAAAACTTCAACAAAATTAGCAACAATCTGAGAATCTATTTCCAGGTCCTAATACATCTAGATTTCTAGTTTATTCCTTCTACAAACCTTTGCAACTATTACAAAACACTGCAAATTCTCATAGATTCTAAGGAAAACACCTAAAATAAACACAAAACGACATAACATGTAACAAGCAGTAAGCTAATTGGACTTACTAGCGTCCTCACATTCTTCCTTTTTTTGCCTGCTCGGCCTGACTTATGTATCTTCCACTCCTGCCTGTGTCTGCAGTTGAGCAACGACCTCATCTGGCAGCCCTATGATAATCTCTTGCACCTTTATGAAGATGTTATCACTTATCAAATCCAAGTTAGCGGACATAAGATCCGTCTCCAACTTCACAACCCGTCTTTCTAGCGTGGCTTCCACGGCTTCAAACTTAGCGTTCATTCACTGCCCTATCTTTCTCCAGGAGCTCGACACAATGGGTGATGAGATCCATCCTGCCCATAAGCAGCGTAAACAAAAAATTAGCAACCCTTTTCCATCGAGCTAGATCTTCCACCGGGGGTTTCTCATCTTGCAATTAACAAAACTCCATCACTGCACCTTCCCTTATTACACTGTTCTCACCCCAACGCTCTCCTTTCACTACCATAATTGAATCCAAAGGGGATTGCATCAATTTATAAACTGCACTTTCCTCATACCCCCTCACCTCTTCTCGTGCCATTATCTCATGCAAATCCTCGATTTGAAGACCCATTAAATATTCCTACAATCTGATGGCTCTTTTGAACCAACCCCTATGACTAATTCACCGGTGATTGAGATGTTGGCCATCAATTCACCATTAAAGTGGCTATGTGATTTACAGACTCAATTCCTTGCTAAAGAGACGATATTGCTGCTCTCCAAAGAGAATGTCCTTGAATTCCTCGGGGATGCCATGCATTGAATTTTGTGCATTGTTAATGAATAAAATGTTCTTAAAATGATTAAGGATGTGATAATGAGAGATTATGTCACAACCATAGATCTCATTGGCCAAGGATTTAATCTGAGCTATTAGGTCTGAGGGTTAGCTAAAATTTGTTATGATGAGACATAAGAGGAGTTTCTAGGGACAGACACATTATTATTCAATTCATACTTGAACGGGAGAGAGAGAGAGAGAGAGAGAGTATGCAAACCAAGGAGAACATACAACATTATTGTAGTCATTGAACATATTTTGAGGAAAATAAATCAAGGGTCCTTGCATAGATTTTGAGGTAGTATTTCTTCGCAAAAATCAAGGAAGTTTGGCATAGATTTCGAGGCAATATTTTTTGTAAAAAAATCAAGGAAGTTTAGTACAGATTTTGAGGCAATATATTTGCACATAAATAGAGGAAGTTTGGCATAGATTTTGAGGTAGTGTTTTTGCATAGAAATCAAGCAAGTTTGGCAATATCCGTGCACAAAAATCAATGAAGTTTGGAAAAGATTTCAAGGTAGCATTTCTACATAGCAATAGAGGGTTTTGGCATAGAGTTTGAGGCAATATTTATCCACAAAAATCAAGGAAGTTTGGCATAGATTTTGAGGTAGTATTTCGACATAGAAATCATGGGAGTTTGGCACAAATTTGAAGGCAATATTTCTACATAGAAATTGTGGGTTTTGGCATAAGCTTCGAGGTAGTTTTTTCTACATAGATATCGAGGGTTTTGACATGGATTTCAAGGCAATCTCTTTTGCATATAAATCAAGAGCCTTGGAACAATTTTCAATGTGGTGAAGTGGCTCATAATTCGAGATAAGTACAATCAATTGTTGTTGGATTTTTGTTTGTTTGTTGTAAACTCATTTTATTTTTCCATGGGCTCATAATAAATATTCTCTCTATTGTTCTCCCTTTGGGGTTTTTTCGGGACATTGCTCAAAAATTTCTGTGTCATTTAATATGCTTGTTTTCCCTAGTTTCCACTCAACATTTGCAGTGAATGTTATGTATTCTTTCTAATTTCTTTTTTTGAATGCATTTGTGTATGAGCATTAAACCATAATAGCAAGAAACTAAAACTTCTTGAGATTAGAAACCATGATTGGGTCAAATTAACATGGTATTAGAGCACATGATACTGGTAGGGGAAACCAAATAAGAAAGACAATAGGGATTGTAAGAGAGTTGTAGATTGTTTAGTACGAAGAGGGTTGAACCTTGTTAACAATTGAGTTAAGTCATATGGCTACGAGTTTGAGGTTGAGGATAGATTAGAGGGGGCATAAAATGTTAGCCCATGGAAAGTAAGGATAGTATTGATTCTAGAGGAATATGAGTTGTGGGACATAGTTGAGAAGCCTATCACAATTCCTACAGATGAAACACTTTTGGCCGAATATAACAAAAAGAATGTTAAGGCCAAAAGGATTATCCTTTATGCCATTAAAGATCATGTGATTCCTCATGTTACAGGTAAGAATACTGCATATGAGACGTGGGATTCTTTATGCAAGTTATACCAAAGCAAAAACCAAATTGGAAAGATGGGGTTAAAAGAGAAGTTAAGGAATACCAAGATGACTAAATCTGATATAGTTACATCGTACCTTACCAAAGTGTCACAAGTGTGTGATGAGTTGGGTGTTGTTGGTGAGAAGGTGGAGAAATTAGAGTTCGTTACAAATTTAAATGGTTTTTCTAAACCATGGAATAGATTTGTGCATGGGATTGTTGCTAGGGAGAATAGGCCCAATTGGGAGATACTTTAGGACGATTTTGTGTAGGGGGAGCTTAGAATTGGTTCAGCGCATGTGGGGGGATGATGAGGAAAATGTTGCACTTTCAGCAAAGGGAAAAAAAGGTCCAAGAAAGGTCCTAAAGGTGGGGCCAACTCAAAGGGTGAACACAATAAGGGCATGATTAAATTCAAGTGCTTTGCATGCCATAATTTTGGGCAGGTCAATGCCCTAAGAAGAAGAAGAAGAAGAAGAAGAAACATGTTGTAAATTGAGCTAAAGTGGATGAATTTTCCACTCAATTTAAGAGAGATTTTTCTATAGATAGTGGAGCCTCCAACCATATGACAAGTCTGCGTGAGCACTTTATAGATCTCGTAGAGGGTGGTATGGATCCCTAGGTAGTGCTTGGAGACAACACCAAGGTCAAGCTAGTGGGGTGTGGGACAATATCCTTTAAGATGGAGTTTCGACCACCCATGGTAGTGAGGGATGTATTGTATGTTCGTAGGTTGATGAAGAACCTGATACCAATTTCTACCATAGAGGACAAGGGTATGAGATGGTGTTCTAAGATGTACAAGTACTCATCCATCCTAAGGGATTTAGTGTCACAACATCAAAAGTGTTTGGGACTAGACAAGGGAAACTATACAAGATCATGTTTCAACCAGCTTGTGCCTTAATACACAATAGCAACAATAATGATTTGTGTGAGTAATGGCATAGGAGGATGACTCATTTTCACCATGGAGTTCTGAGAGTACCAAGAGTGATTGTTATACAAGTACTAGAGTTTAGTACAAAGCATCAAGATGTGTGCAACAATTGTGCACTTAAAAAGTACACCAAGACTACTTTTCCAAGTAGTGATAGCAAATCAATAAGGATTCCTGATTTGGTACATTATGATGTTTGTGGTTTGATGCTATTTGTCTCTTTGAGTGGGTATGAGCATTATGTTACATTTATTGATGACTTCTCTAGGAAGACCTATATTTACTTCATGAAGACCAAGAATCAGGTCTTTGGTCGATTCTAAGAGTTCAAAGCTTTTGTGGAGAACTAGGCATGGAGGAAATTTAGGTGTTGAGGTTAGACAATGGGGGTGAGTATACCTCCAATGAATTCAAGTTTTTTTGTGCATAGGAGGACATTAAAAGAGAGTTGACAATTTTGTACCACCCGTAGCAAAATGGGGTTACCAACAGGAAGAACATGGTCATTTTTGGGGCAGTAAGAGCCATGTTACATGATCAAGGTCGACCATTTTTCCTTTGGGCTAAGTCATGCAACACAACTATATATATCAAGAATAACAACCCTCATAAAGTGTTGGGGAGTAAAACTCTTGGGGACAATTTAAAAGGGAGGAAGCTCGAAGTTGGGCACTTGAGGCTTTTTGGGTGCTTAACTTAGTCACATGTCCCTTCAAAGAAGAGGACAAAGCTAGAGCCCACAATAGAAAATGGAATTCTTGTTCGGTATAGCGAGACTTCAAAGGCGTATTGCATATACATTTCTTTTTGAGGAAAATAGTGGTAGGTGAGATGTGATATTTGAGGAGGATCGAGCCTTTAGCAAGTCCTATGAGTTAAAAAAGGGGGAGCATCAGGCTCCTATATCTTAGGTAGATATACCATAGGTTATAGGGTCATAGAGTATAGGTTCACAGGTTTTAGAAGTTATAGGTTCCTAGGTGATAAGTTCACATATCACTGGTGCAAAGACTTCAAGTGCATCGCCTTCAAATGAGAGGGATGAGTAAGAGGATTCCACTACACGTGAGGTTATTTCAAGGAAGAGGAAGCCAAGATGGCTTTAGCAGATTTTGAAGGAAGGCTAAGAATCTATGGGGAGTCCTAAGAGGGTTGTTAGGGAGAGTAAGGCACCAGAGAGGTCTTGTAGCTATATGCATTTGGTGAGCAACACCACTGAGTCTGAGCCTTCTACTTTTGAGGATCCGACAAACTAGTAGTTCTGGAGGGATGCCATGGTGGAAGAGTACAATTCTATCATGAAGAATGATGTGTGGGAGGTTGTACCGAGATGAGGAAAAGTCAATGGTGACTTCCAATTGGCTCTACAAAATTAAGTATGTTGTGGATGGAAAGCTTAAGAAGTACAAAGCATGGTTTGTGGCATGGGGGTTCTCACAGATAGAGGAAGTGGAATGTGAGGAGACCTTCGCACTAGTTGCGAAATGCACTTCAATCAAGGCAATCATTTCCATTACATCAAGGATGGATTGGGGGATACATCAGATGGATGTAAGGACAATGTTTTTGAATGAAATTATATAGGAGGAAGTGTACATCAAGCAACCATAGGTCTTTGAGGTGCATGGGAGAGAGTATCATGTGTGTAGGATGAAAAATGGCTTATATGGATTGAAGTAAGCTCCTAGAGCTTGCTACTCGAGGATTGATACCTACTTGCAATAGATGGGTTTTGAGAAGAGTGAGGCAAATCCAATATGTGGATGATCTCTTTATTACAAGGTTAAAGATGCTCATAGCTAGTTACAAGGGAGATCTTGGTTTAGAGTTTGAAATGAAAGATATCAGGATGATGCATTCTTTTTGGGGCTTTTAGGTTTGGAAGAAACCAAGACATATTTCCTTGGAAATGGGAAGTATTAAGTTGAAATCTTAAAGAATTTCAGGTGGAGGATTGCAGGAAGATGTCAACACCAATGATAATCATCTGGAAGGATTTTAATGCTTATGAGAGTGAGTTGGTGGATCCCACCTTGTATCATCAACTAATAGTATCATTGACGTATTGGTCAACACCAGACCAGATTTGTGTTTTTCTATCAACACTCTTAGTCATTATATGGTTGAGATGAGGAGAGTGCACTAAGTGGCAACAAAACATGTGCTCAGGTACCTACATAGTACAATGGATTTTGGATTGGACTATGCTAGAGGGGATGGAGTCAATTTGATTGGTTACAAAGACTCATGTTGGGTAGATAGTGAAATGGACAAGAAATCACTTCAAGGTGTTGTTTCAATTTGGGCTTGATAGTTGTGTCATGACTCAGTAGGAAACAAATGTCAGTGACACTGGGTTTTACAGATCCAAAGTATATGGCATCTAGTTAGGCGAGTTGTGAGGCCATATGGCTTCACAAGTCACTGGCTGGGGTATTTGGTAAACAATTGCAACCTACAATAATTCACTGTGACAACTAGAGTTGCATTAAACTCTTGGAAAATACGATATTTCATAAGGGGTCAAAACATATTGAGATCATACACCACTTCGTTCATGATTATGTTCAGAGAGGGGCAGTTGAGCTTCGATATATATCCACAGATGAGAAAATTGCGAACATTCTAAAAAATCCATTGGTAAAAGGAAGTTTGTGTTTTTAAGAGACAAGTCGGGGTGGTGAAGAACACCTTCCTCGCTACGGAGCGTTGAAGTTTTTTATTTTATCTCAGACACGTGTCTTCCACATTGGCTTGGTGTCTAACATGTGGGAGAATGTCCAAAAGTGGTCCCTAGGACATTAACTTTTTATAAAGTTAAAGTAATTTTTGTGCATTATTAATGAATAATATGTTTTTAAAATGATTGAAGTTGTGATAATGAGAGATTATATCACAACCCTAGATCTCATTGGCCAAGGATCTAATATGATTAATTAGATCTTAAGGTTAGGTAAATTCGTTATGATGAGACATAAAAGGGGTTTCTGGGGAAAGACACATTATTATTCAATTCATTTTTGAATGTGTGTGTGTGTGCGTGAGAGAGAGAAAGAGAGAGAGAGAGAGATAACAAGAAGGAACACACAAACCAAGGAGAATGCATAACATTTATTACAATCATTGCATATATTTTGAGGCAAATAAATCAAGGGTTGTTGCACATATTTCGAGGCAGTATTTATGCACAAAAAACAAGTAAGTTTAACATATATTTTTAGGTAGTATTTATGCACATGAATCGAGGAATTTTGGCACAGATTTTGAAGTGGTACTTTTGCACAAAAATAGAGGAAGTTTGGCACAGATTTTGAAGCAATATTTTTGCACACAAATAGAGGATGTTTGGCACAAATTTTGAGGGATTTTCTATGCACAAAAATCAAGGAAGTTTGGCAAAGATTTCAAGGCAATGTTTCTACACAAAAATAGAGGGTTTTGGCATAGAATTCAAGATAGTATTTTCTACATAGAAATCAATGGTTTTGACATAGATTTCAAGGAAGTATCTTTTGTGCATAAATCAAGAGTCTTGGCCAATTTTCGAGGTGGTGAAGTGGCTCAGAATTCGAGATAAGTATAATCAATTGTTGTTGGAAAAGAAATTTGTTGTAAACTCATTTTATTTTTCTTTGTGCTCATAATAAATATTCTCTCTCTACTAGTTTTCCCTTTGGGGTTTTTCCACGGGCATTGCCCAAAATTTTTGGTGTCATTTAATGTGCTTGTTTTCCCTAGTTTCCACTCAACATTTGCAATAAATGATTCATTGTGTATTCTTTCATAAGTTTAGTTTTTGAATGCATTTGTGTATGAGCATTAAATCCTAGCCACAAGAAACTGGGAAAATGATTGACATTACAAATTGTGATTGGGTTAAATTAAATTTACAAAGATAACACACATAAAGAAAGGAAAATGGGATGAGAAAGGGGTTTGTCTAGTTAGATGTTGAAATATGTTTGTTTGAAGGCTTTGCTAGAACATGAAAGGAGGCATAAATTTGCCCATAGGTTGGGTTGACATAAAGACTTTCATTGTTTTTAGATGCTGAAGAGAGTGACTCAAATAGAGACCAATTTATTGGTATATGAAAGAAATTTGAATATAGTGAATTCAATATTTCTCATTAAAATTATTATATTTCTTGGGTATAAAATCAAGGGAGAATTATACCTATAAAAGTGGTAATAAGAATAATGACAGAGAAATAGCCATTTCAAAGTTGTCAATTTCCCATGTGGGTTTCTCCCATGTATATTTCTATGTGTGATTGAGTGTTTAATTCACTTCACATTGTTTTGTTAAAGAAATCACAATTAGTGTTAATGGATATAAGTTTTCTCGATAACATTTTACAATCTTAATTATTCTACATTTAGGATATATGTTGGTGATTTATTATGGCCTTAGGCCATACAATTCTGGACCAAGGAAAGATAAAGAAGAATGCTAGATTTTACTTTAAGAATTTAATATTACAACTTTTGACTTTGAATGATAAAATACATTTTATTTCCTTTTTTGGGGTCAAATTGGTGAGCAAATGGATTTGCAAGTTTGGCATTGGTCTAAATTGGAGTTGACTATTTGTTATAAATTTAAATGACCCTATTTACAGTGTTTATGTTTTATTACTTTTCTCCTAGAAAAAAATTATTGAAAAGATATAGGCTTGGTGTGTTGGACCTCATTATATATTGACATTAACTTTTTTTAACAATAACAAATATATTTATATTAGAAAGGATTTCACCATATCAGAGAGCATTGTAATACAAATAATAGAAGGAGATGAATGTAACCTACCAACAAGATTACAATATCTTTTTGCCAAAAACCCTAAGATTGCATGTCTAAATTCTAAATTGATAAAAATGGAAAGGATATTGTCATAAAAACTAACATAATAGAAACACAATATGAAAAAACATGACAAAGTAAAACTACTTAGAAAAACTAGCCCTTGAAGAGCTTCCGCTACGAAGACCACCTAAGTCTCCCAAGAGTTCTCCTTAGAGTGCATGTCCATCTTTACATACAACATCCACAAATTCTAGTCAAGGAGATGAATGAGTGTCCATTTTCTCATTCTTGGTACATGAACTAGAGATATGATGAGAAGATTCTTGAGCATATCATAAATCAAAGGAGGGGGGATGTGAAATTACCACCTAGGGCGAGGTGAAAGTGGGTAAAAACAAGAGACAATAGAGAAATTAAAGAACCTAATTTTAACCTGAGCTCCAAAAATGTCCTCTTTAATACACATAAAGGTCATGAATTCTTGTTTCAGTTCTATGTACAGTATAATAGAGTGGCATGGCAGTCTCTATTATGCTATGATCATATTCTTTATTCTCCCCATCAATTTTTATTCCTACTCCTCTTTCCATCAACTCCATTTAAGGGTGAATCTCATCACTAAATTTTGAGCCTTTACTATCCCATACTCACATCGCTTAACACCTCTTTTAACCTTTGTAAACTTGTGCAAGAACAATAATTATTTTTTCAATAACAATGAGTCATTGCAACCACAAAGGAGGAGGATTTCCAAATCGAACCTCCTTGAAACAAGATGATTCAACCCTCCAAACCAAATAATAGCAATTAAAAAATAAACTAACTATATAAAGAAACTATTATTAACAAACCAACTACATAAATTAACCATACAAATAAACAAACTATGTAAACTAAAAAATAAACAATATAAAAATACCTATATTAAAAAAATAAAAATTAAACAAATAATATCAATAATATTCCATACCAAATAATAACACCAAACCATAATTTTTTATTTTATTTTTATTTTTATCATTATTATTAAAATTGGTATGTCAAAATAATGTTATGTTAGGTTCTAAAAATTAGAATTGGTACAAAACTTGTTGCCAACTTCATCACCTCGAACCAATAACATTTTTTCTTAGGGAGGAGGGGCGGGTGCGGTTATTCAACACTAAATTTTGTACAATGGGGCATTGGATTTAGTATTGCTTTTCATGTTCAATTAACAATAATAAAAATTGGCCATTGCAAAAATTAAAACCACATTTTCTAGTTCTAAATAACGGATAGAAGATGTGATTATGTATATTTTGTTCTTTTGGAAAGAAGAAACTTGAGTGAGATAATGATATTAAGGGAAAGAGGGAGAATGCATTTCGCCAATTGTTGATGGCCAAAATGGACCATAATCAACAACAGGGAGATCACCTGGTCAAGGCTCTAATTATGCCCTTATTCGTTTGGGATAGTGATTCCAACTGGTTAAATGGGTTCTAGTTAGCCCTTGCTCTCCCTGCTTATATGTGATATTTCTGATTACTTATAACATAGAAGAGGCATTAGACTTACCCTCCTGCATCGTGCTTGTAAGAAAGCATTCCTTAAGTTGACATAAGGGCTCAGGCAATCCATCACTGAGGTTGCTCCTACGAAAGGAGAGTTCTAAAAGATGCAATGAATTAATCTAAATGTGAATGTAAACTAATTTAAGATGCACACAAAAAAAATTAAATCTAATCTATCTTGATTAGGAAAAGGTGTAGATCTCTTTCCAATCAAGAGCAAGATCATGAAATTCGGACCAACTTGAACTTAGAATACAATGGAGTTAATTGATCATAAAAATAGTTCTAAGATCTACTAATTCAAACCAATACGCACATACAACTATGTGATAAATAGTTATCAGATCTCTGTTGCGCATATATCTAAATTCAAATGGAATGAATTCAAAATCAATAGTATATTTGCATTAAGAAAATATTTCTCATAATACAATTGTAATTAAAACAAAGATAAATGTGTCATCAAATTGGTAAATAGTTATAATGATAACGTCCCTATCTATTCGAATTTATTGCTCAAGTTTGATATCAATCAATCCTACCATGAAAATATAACTTTCCACTCATTTAAATAAGCGGTACAATTCAATGGAATTTACAGTGGTGCAAAGTCCACAAATTAAACACTTACCTAGACCAAAATTGAAGGCAATCGGTTAACCATTAACTTTGACAATAGTGTACAAGAGTTGCAGATATGATTTAAAGCATTTAGAGTACATAAAATCTTTATAGATTTCATGATAACATGAAATTTCTTGAAGCTATAATACAACTCTTTAGATCTAGTCCAAACTATTCAATTTCCTCTAACAATCTAAATCCTACAGTTATGCAAAGATCTCCTTTTCATAAAATTGGAATCCTAAGCTCTTCTTCAAAGCTTTCATTTATAGTTTACAAAATCAGATCCAAAAGAATGAGTCTCCTACAAAGTAGTTATGATCTTTAATTTTTAAAGTTGGAAAATCTCTCGTTTCTCTTTTGTCGCTCCAATTATATTGCTATGAAGTTCTAGATCTTAATCCCTATGAAAAAAACTTTGCAAAAATAACAAAATTAAAATTAAAAACCAATTAAAATGGAGACAAAACACAAATTTCCAAATCTGTCAAACGAAGTAACGAATTAAAATATCATTCAATGAACTAATAAAAATAAAATCGGAGCTTTCATTGTTTCTCGTTGAAATTTCATTGGCAAATGAACAATCTGGGAATGAATTAGTGACAACAAATCTTCTTTGCTAAAGAAATTTCTATCATAACAAACTCAAAAAATCAATTTTGGTTTCAGATTCGTAGCCTTGGCTGCTAAATTTTTAGGGTAGTAAATGACCAGATTTGCTTGATTTGACACTGTAAAATTGTTCTCTTCAAAGTTAGCTTTCCAACGAGCCTTCATTTTGTTGATTTGGTACAATATATGTCGAGATATTGCTTCTCAAAATTGGAGTTTCAAAACTAATTGAATTCTATTTATTAAATTATGAGCAATTTAATTTTTTTATTTAAAAAATAAAAATGTTTTCAAAATAATTTAAATAGAATAAAATATAATATTAAATTTTAAAAAGAGAGAAGGTCAACATTGGTAGTAGAGGATTAATAAAGGAGTACACGAGCAAGGTGGGGGGAGACTATGAGTGGAGAGTGGGCCCTCCCACTCCATCATTGTTTAAAATGGTATATAACACGCCCCCTTGTATCATACACTTTGTTGCTTGCCTACACTTTATTGCATGTTCCACATAACCCTAGGAGTCTCATCCCAACGAGATTCAAAGGAGCACTACATGAAATCCTTGGATGAAAATCCTAGGATGACATCAACGCTTAAATCGGGTGGTTATATATATATATATAATATTATATTATAAAATATATTTACAAATTTAATATATTAACCTAAATTAAATTAAGTGATAACTAATAAATAATTAATTAATTACAGTAAATAAAAAATAATAAAAGTAACTTTATATAATTTATAAATAAAATTTAAATACGTATTTACACATTTTAATCCTTAGGCAGTGAAAAAGGTCAAATTTTGACAAATGATATCTTTCAAACCATGCAATGAAGTCAAGTAAAATTTGAATTGTTGGAAAGCTGAAAACAATGGAGCATTCAACACAAAAATCAAAGAAAAATAAAAATAATAAAAAATTAGCTAAATTAAAACATCTCTAAAGAAATATTAACAAAATTTACATTGACGGCCTCATAATTTCAAAGAAATAAAGGGGAGGTATTGAGGCCTCAATAATTGGCGACACACGAAACGAAGCAATGATTTCCGGTTTGGATAATAGGACTAAATTTATCAAAGATCGAAATAAAAGTTTCCAAAATATTCTCATTCATTACAATATTTCCAAAGGTCCCACATAAGATAAACCAAAGTAAGATAAGCTATTAAGGAATTAAAGTACTCGATTGCCCATTTATAAAACAATGAACTTAAATATAGGGGATAATTATTATTTTTTAATCCTCTCTCTACTATTGGATATCAGAGATATCTAAGATGATTTTTAGGATTAACATACATCTATTGAATATAGAATTACATCTTTTTTCTCACATTTCTCTTCACTGCCCACAAGTGTCCATAACCTTGACGAAGATGTCTCGGTACCATACAAGCATGGTCCCACTGCTAGCGAGCGTCCATAGTCCCGACAAGCTTACTTGTACTTTCCACACTCTTTGGTGCTTTCAACTCTCTTATGTGTCAATCTTTTAATTAGCATATTTGTAGAATTGCTTTCAACATTTGGGTGAAGAGAGCGAGGTGGTACAAGAGACTTTCTATTTAAATAAAGAGATGCGGTACTGGTTAAGTTTGACTGCACTAGTCTTCTCTTTATCTAACAAAGTAGAGGATTTAATTGTGGAGGGGTATGAGAGGGATTCAAAGCAAAGATTGCAACAAATTCGTTCCTTTATAAAGGTGAATCTATAATACTTGAATTGTATCTTAACGTTCCCCATAGATAATGACTGATGTATGAGAAAGTGAAAACTTGGTAAGGATGATCTTTAGATAAATAAAGTTCTATTGAAATGATAGAGTAAGGATTACCCCTGTAAACCATCTAGTGTTGCATATAATTTTTTTTACCCATATAGATTTTGGGAATATTACAAAATACAATCTAAATCAAAACGTGTAAATCAAATGACTACAAAACTTTGCAAATGTAAGGCTTCACAAATTTTGCAAGGGCAAATCTAACACAATGTGAATGTAAAAGAAAACCACTAACTACAATTAGCAAAGAAAGAAAATTCAAACCCATAAGAAAAGGTAAGCGAAAAAACCATGATTAAAGGAAAACTCAAAGAAGGCATTATATGAAAATATGTCTCAACAAAAGAGCGAATATGAGGAAAGCATGTTTGTTTTACTTGTGTTGAGATCTTGATACATTATGTCTTGTAAAGTTGTAACTAATTAGACTTTTTTATTATTATTGAAAAGATTATTAATCCTAAAACTAGAGAGAAATTATGAATAAAAAAATGAAGTCACATCAAGATGTCCCTTGTCTTGTAAATATATTGCTTAATGTCCCTTGTCCTTAATGATTATCTATTAAAGATGAGGCTTACAATAAGTTTTGAAAACAAAATAAACGATATACTAAATGAAAACATGATAAAGGTGTAGGGACTCCTTGATGTAACTTATTTGCAATTTGGGCATTATCACAACTGCTTTGCTTAACTTGAAAGCATGCAAAGAAAGGCAGGTAATTTACGAATCTAAGCTAACATCAGAGCTAAACCTTCAAATAAGTACCGAAATACCTACAAAATACTTAAAACAAATCTGAAACTAAAACTAGAACGAAAATTACTAGAAGATGAAAATAAGTATATAAAATTTCCCTTGAGGAACCTCGTTATGATTTACCCGAGAGATCTTGATTTCATCCAAATTTCATATTTTATAGAAGTAACCTCTTCTCATCATCAATATTAAAGAGCATGAAGAGGTTGCATCTTTATAAAAGTTCCCATATGCCTATGATCATTAGATTTATTGAACCTAAACTAAGGCAAGCATCAAGCCCATGGAAAGTACTTACCATAAAAGAAATGGTCTAATGTTAAATATACCAACAATTAATAAGAATCATTAGAAATTTCAGATTTGTATTTAAAATAATGGAAATCTGTGAGGGTGTGCATTGCCTTGTGTTGCAGTTGTGGATATCCTCTTTGCAACTTATGATTTTAGTCATGTACCTTGTATAATGTAGGCCAAATGAAATTTCTTTGATTATTTATCAACCCCAAATATTTTTAAAATCCAACTTAAACAAACGTTGAAGTCCCAACTATGTAGTGGTTTATATATATATATATATTAATATATATATAATATAACATTATATATATTATATATAATATAATTATATATATTATATATAATATATATAATATATAGTTTCACAAGCAATATTGGAACAATATATATAACCAATCGCAAAAGAATCCTCAAATTAACACAAATCCATATTACTTTCGCATCAACACTAATGGATATTAAGAGACACGTGGAATGAAAAGGGGATGTGGCAACATGACAAGCATGGTGCTCTAATGGGCTTATGTAGTACTTCATGTCATCCTGATGTTAGAGCTCCCTAGCGAAAAAAGGTATTCCCTTGGAAATTTTATGTCCCAAGACAAGAAATTTTAACTTGAATAATGTACGTGAACTATCATACAAATCTCCACCCTAGTGGTAAGTTCCTGACATAAATGAAGGCACTTTTATAAACCTCTAGGGTACATTAGTTATGGGGTGACATGGAGGATTTAAAGAGAACGACATTAACACAACCAAAGGAGTTGATGCATGGAAGGGGAAGGACCCACCTAAAATATGTAGTGGATGACTATGTCCCCTAGGCAATAAAATCATGGATTTTTTGAATGAAGTGTCTTTGGAAACCTATGGGGAAGTATTTTCGAGGATGATGTGCAAAATGAAAGGAATGCAAGCTTAAAGTGACTAGAGAGGGTGGAAATGTGGAGGAACAGATCACATAACAATCTCACGTGATAGCCTACGTCCTCTCGACTATAACTATCCCCAGTGAAATGAAACAAGGCATGTCATGAAATTTTGGGATATTAACGTCCTGGGACAAGAATAAATGACGTAAAAATCAACAATAACAATCATGTAAAAAGTCTCTTGGCTCGACATGTTGTGAATGAGGATATTTAGAATGCTTTTGGGTGAGATTTTGAGATGGAAATGGCAATGAATAAGGATTATTTATGTCAATTCATGGATCTTTGCCAAGACTTCTCAACCCTTTCCACTACTATAATTCTTCTTCCAATTTACATTTGCCCACAAGAACCTTTGTTCAGTTAGCCACTTAACACTTCAGAAACCAAAGGCTTGAGATATAACAAAACATGTAGGACTCAAGTACTTTGTTTTTGCGGTTATTCTTCTACTAGTGATGCTCAAATTTTAGTTGTACATTACATGTTGGTGCTCAAATTGTCTTGGTAACTAAGGACAACCTGAGACCACATCATTAAGGATCATAGATCCTCTCGCTCTAGGTGACAAGGGTTGGTTGGTGTTCAAGTTGTCTCGGTAACTGAGGACAACTTAAGACCACATCATTGAGAATCTTAGATCCTCCCACTCTAGGTGACAATGGATGGCCTCCCTTTCACCATAGGGGGTATTCTCTGATAATAGTGTAAATTAAATAGTCGTTGTAAAATAGTGTAAATTAAATAGAATTTCTAATTAAACAAATAAATATGCTAGATTATTAAATAAATAGTGTTTTAAATAAAATAATTGTTTTTGGGAAAAAGAGATGGTAGGTACATAACTCATGAAAACTTATTAAATAAAAACTTTATTAATGACAAATGAGGTAAATTACTATATATCATAATTCACAAAGGTTAGCAAGAAATAAAAATTAAATTCAAAGAAAATAGAGAAATTAAAGCACACTTGTGTTAAATACATATAATTGAGCTATGTGGTTTAAATAACATAACATCAAGTATTATTATTATTTAACCTACATAACAATTAGAATATAAAATAATAAATATTGGAGACTTATAAAATTAAATGTAATGTGTGAAACATTAAACAATCTAAATAAGTCAAATAATGGCTAATAATTTCATGTTTTGAGCGAGTGAAAATAGTGAAAACAATAATGAAATTAAAAATAATAAAATTAAAAAAAAATGGTTTTTATAACTTTTAAATTTACAGTGCACATAACCCTAAATATCATGTACTCATGGAATTACACTTGCAACAAATAAACTCAAAATATGATTAAAAAACCCTAAATATCAGGTATTCCAAAATATTTAAAATCATTTAATGTGTTCGACAATAATGCATAATCAAGTTAAGCCACCATTCTGGGGAACAATGATCCAGTGCATCAAATTGAAATTAAAATGGAACATAATGGAAGAAAATAAAATAAATAAATTATAATATCATTAATAAAACCTCCATGTCACAATGAAGGAGACCATTTGCAGCATGTACACGATTGTAATAGTTAAAGTCTTCTTCCTCAGAGCTACCATCCTCTAACCCACCAAAAAGCTCCTGAAAGAGACCCTTACATTCTCTTTTATATCTTTGGGAATTTGTTTCCCATTTAATTCTCGTAAATTCCCAAATTAAATTACATTAATAATAATTATTTTGACTAATCTAATACATATTCCATTATTTAAATAAATTTCCGCTCAAATCCTTCACTTTAAAATTCCTTTAAATAATATCTCTTACTTTAAAAGAAAAGATATAAATTAATTCTCAAATATAAAACATTATAATAAATGAAGTTAAACCATAAACTTATCTTTTATAATGTTCTCCTCATAATATTATCTCACAGACATTATTAATGTTTTTTTTTTGTTAGATGAGACCCAGTAAAATTTTCCCACTATATAAGACATTAGATCATAAATTATGTATTTAATGTGAACTTATTTAAAAAAAATGCAAGATAGAATCTAAAATGTTGAATTTAATATGGTTTTCGCTTTTAAATGTTGAACACTTGCATTTAAAAAAAACCTGTCATGAAATCTCAATGCTCCTCCATGCTAAATTGGTGTCTGCACAATTTCTTCATCCCACTGTTAGAAACAAAAATTTTGAGTTTAAATGAATGAAATCTGAAATATAATTTAATATGGGTTTTGCTTTTAAATGTTGAACGTTTGCATTTCTAAAAAACCTGTCATGAAATCCATGCTCCTCCATGCTAATTGATGTCTGACAAATTCTTCACCAACAAGTTAGAAATAATTTTTTTGGTATAAATGAATGAAATTATATATAATTATAATACTATATACAAAATATATTCTATTATATATACTATATATATATATAATATATTCCAATTAGAAGAAAATTTCACATAAGTGGCCTCTTAAAGAACTAATAAATATAGGTAAAAATAAAATAGAGTTATGATTTTGGAGAAAATAAGAAAAAGATTTGTTTAATTGTATTTTGACTACCTCCTTATAAATTTATAATTTTTAAGTGTCGACACTCCTTTGATGCAAAATTTAACTCCACACCAATAATAGACCATTTGATACTTTTGGAAGACCATTGATAAAAAATGAGTAACATTAAAAAGTGGTCCTTCAACACACTTTTTTAGTATCCTCAATTTTTATATGTGGGTCTTCTCAAAAGTATGCCCAATGGGTACTGTTGGATGTGGAATTTAATTATGCATCTAACGAGTCCCTACACTTGAAATTTGAGTAAACGCACAAGGAGATAAGTCAAAAATACAATTTAAAAAAAAATGGTTTTTCTTCTTTTCCCTCCAAAATATTTACATGTACCTCTTTTTTAATTTAAAAGATTTTGATTGGTTTACTTATTATGACATGGAAATTAGGTGAAATTTTCATAGGCACTTTTAGAATGAAATTTCCTCTAATGCAAATTTCCACTTTGACATAGATTTCAATAGCTTTCTCAACAACCTAGGCATTAATATAATATATATATATATATTATTTTAATATATTATATATATTATATATTTTAATTTAAATGATTTTGATGGTTTACTAATTTGATAGGCTTTTAGAATGAAATTTCTTAATGTAAGTGTCTACTTGACATTTCCAAATTTTTTCTAACAACTTAGGCATATATCTTGTATAAATCTCATAATTATAATGTATAAATTGAGAATTTGAGTTTCAAAATAAGATTATTATATATAATATAATATATATATATAATAATACACCACACACGTGATTTTAATATAAACATGTATTATTATAGAATTTAATATATGTGATCATATTAACTTTATTGAATCCTTAAACACATTCAATATCTTTGTTGGGTCTGTGTGGAGATAGAAAATTGTAGATTTGATGAAATTTGGACCGTTAAAATGTTTTTAGTCAAGAGTTTAGAATAACATCGAGTGAGAACTTTACCTGGAGGTTAACCTTGTTTGAAGCCTCGATGCCTCATGAGTAAGAGGGAGTACGAGTGTACAAGTTTGGATCGATTGTGGTTATAGGTCTAGCCCTTATGACTTAATGTGATCCTTGGTATTTATGTGTAAGTAGTATGAAAAAGACATGAGGTGAGGAATGTTCAACATGAATAAGACATTAAAGAAATTGAGATTTGAGCCCTTTAAAGATTGTTACCCCTCAAACATGATTTACAAACAAAATCTTTAAATAAGTATTAAAAACTTGTTAATATAGTTCATTATAAGGATCTATAGATGTGTATTCCATTCTACTATGATCACATAAAGACTCTTCAAGATGAAAAAACCTTCATCTTTATTCATTCTAAACCTAGGAAGCATAAAAGGTTTCTTTATGTACATGGTTTATATACAATGTGTTTCAATGACAATATTTATCAAAGAAATCGAAAATCGAGTGTAACCAAACAAAAAACTTGTCAATGTAAAAGTTCCTAACACTAGGCTCCATTCTTAACCAAAACTGTAGTATAGGAAGCAAAGTGTAAGGTTCTTCAACTAACTCGCATCTTAGAAGAGAGTAGATATAAAATCGTCATGATATTGATGTTCTTTTAAAAACTTGATTCATCCATTCCTCCACAAAGTCATGATATCTCATTTGAAAGTTTAAATGATCAAAATTTTCAAGCATGAAAATTTTAACAATTATTTCATAGGAGAGCTTCTTATTGCTTTCCAAAATGGTGATAGAGGTAGTCCCACAACATCCTTCAGATTCATTATTTAAAACAGATAAAGAGTATTCTTCGAAATAGTCAACATATTTCAAATCAAAGCTTCTAGTACTATGATCCAATTCTTTAGCATATTGTGAAAGAGATTGTAAATGAAAATCATTATTGTCATTATAAGATGCAAAAACCTCAAAATTTTGATTGAAAGTGTCATCATTAGAAACAAGAGAAACTGTATTTTCCTCATTATAAGACTTATGTTTAGAAAAATGTGAATTTAAATCATGATTATCTTGTAGGCTATTAGATCAATTATAGCTATAATAACTAGAAGGAGATGAAATGAAAGAATTGATATGTTTAATTTCATTTTCATTTATACATTCATTTTCCTCATAGTTATCATAAACAAGTTGCAAAAATGTTGATTCAATTAAGTTATCACAACCCTCATTTTGACAAGTATTAAAAATATCTAAAGTATGTCCAAAACAAAAACTAAACTCGTAATCAGATTGAAAACCTACTCCATGATTTAATTCATCTTTATATTGGCCATAAATAGTGGGTTGAGAAAAATCAACATGAAAACTAGGTGAATTTGAGTCAAAATAGTCAAATATAAGTTCATGTAATAACTTCCCAGTTGGATCAAAAAAAAGTTTAAAAATAAGATCAACTGGGGAAGAACATCTTTGTTGATCAGTTGTTGTTGAGAACTTTCAGGAATATGTAACATAATGCTTGATTGGTTGAATGTAGAATCAAACATTTCATATGTAACCTCTCCTTTATTATTATTATTATCCTCTTCTAAACATGAAATCAAAGATAGATAAGAATCATTGGAGTTATAGAATCTGAAGGTTTCTTTAAGCATAAATGTATTATATGATATTCTATTAAAGAAAGAAAAGTGTCTTGTTCATGGTCTTCAATATTTGACAACACATCATGTTCATTAATAAATGTGATAAAAGGTGATTTTTCAAGGTTTTCAAATTTAGATTCATTAATGTTGCTTTCTATTTCAGATTCATTATCCATTTTAGGTTATTCATTATTATGATCATATTCATTTTCAAGTTTACTGTCATCATAATGTTCACAAAAGTCAAAATCAAGTAATCCTATAGGATACATACATCTATGATTGTCATGAAAAATAGTATGAAAATATTTAACAGAGGAAATTGTACCAAGAGGGAGCCTTCTATACCACTTCCGAGCATCTCCTTCCAAGGAAATCATGAATATCTTCATTAGAACATCTTCATGGTGTACTCCTATCTCTAGAATGCACTCGTGGAAATCTCTAAGGTGTTGTGTTGGATTATCATCATCCTCATTTCGAAAACGAGGTAGGTAAGCATCCCATATGTCTGTCAGGTAAATCATGTCGAGAACTTGTAATGTCAGAAAAAATAAAAGGAGCAAAACGTGAAGAAATCCATGAAGCCGCCATTGAAACAAAATCAACAATAAAACTAAATTAAGGAGCCACAAGGTGAACAAATAGACAAAAAAGATTTACCTTAAACCCTATAATGCACATACAATTGTGACCATGTCCACCAAAGGATCATAAATTTAACCATTAACTCAGTTACTAAAGGAAACAAAAACTATATCTTTGATCCCCAACAATGACGCCAAAAGATGTTGGTGCTCAAATTATCCTAGTAACTGAGGACAACATAAGACCACATCATTCAAGATCTCAGATCCTCCCGATGTAGGTGACAAGGGTTGACCTCCCTTTCACCATAGGGGGTATTCCCTTATAATAATGTAAATTAAATAGTCGTTGTAAAATAGTGTGAATTAAGTAGACTTTTTAATTAAATAAATAAATAGGCCAAATTATTGAATAAAGAGTGTTTTAAATAAAATAATATTTTTTGGAAAAAAGAAATGGTAGATACATAAATCAGGAAAACTTATTAAATAAAAACTTCATTAATAACACATGAGATAAATTAGTATATATCATAGTTCACAAAGGCTAGCAAGAAATAAAATTAAATTTAAAGAAAAAAGAGAAATTAAAGCACACTCCTGTTAAATACATATAATTGAACTTAGTAGTTTAAATAACATAGCATCAAGTATTCTTATTATTTAACCTGCATAACAATTAAAATAATTTAATTTAATAATTTCAAAGAATAAATATTGGAGACTTTTTAAATTAAATATAATGTTTGAAACATTTGACAATATGAACAAGTCAAATAATGGCTAATAATTTCATGTTTTCAACGAGTGTATAGTGAAAATCATAATAAAATAAAAAAGAAATTAAATTTAAATAGCTGGTTTTTATGGTTTTTGAATTTACAGTGCACATAACTCTAAATATCATGTACTCATGGAATTAAACCCGCAACCAATAAACTCAAAATATGATTTAAAAACCCTAAATATCAAGTATTCCAAAATATTTAAAATCATTTAATGTGTTCGAGAATAATGAACAATCAAGTTAAGACACCATTTTGGAACAATGAACAAGTGCATCAAATGGAATTTAAAATAAAACATGATTAAAGAAAATAAAAGAAATAAATTATAATATCATTAATAAAACCTTTATGTCACAATGAAAGAGGCCATTTGCAACATATACAAGATAGTTGTAATAGTTAAATTCTTCTTCCTCAAAGCTACCATCTTCCAGCCTACCAAAAAGATCCTAAAAGAAACCTTTACATTCTCGTTTATATTTTTGGAATTCGTTTCCCATTTAGTTCTTGTAACTTCCCGAATGAAATTACATTATAATAATTATTTTAAATAAATGTAATACATATTCCATTATTTAAATTAATTTCCACTCAAATTCTTCACCTCAAAAAATCTTTTAAATAATATATCATACATTATAAAAAAAAATATAAATAAAATCTCAAATAAAAACATTATAATAAATAAAATTAAACCATAAACATACATTTTATGAATTCCCTCATAATATTATTCTCATAAAATTCAATTTGTTAAATACAAATTTTTCCCCTCATAAAACATTTAAACATTAAATCATAAATTATATGTTTAACGAAAACTTACTTTTCAAAAATATAATCTATGATCTAAAATTTAATAAGATTTTTCCTTTTAAATATTAAATACTTACATTTCTTATAAACCGCCATAAAATCTCAATTTATCTCTGCATAATTTCTTCACCCAACCATTAGAAAATAAAAATTTGAGGTTAACCTTGTTCAAAGGCCCGATGCCTCATGCGTAAAAGGGAGTACCAGTGTGTTGGATTGTGGTATGGACCATATATTAATCTAACCTTTGTGTTCTTCGAAACTAACTTAAGCTTCTTTAATGTTTTAAATGGAAAGCCTTTTGCATGTTACGTTGGCAAACTCCTTAATCCTTTAAATGAGGAGTAGTTTATTTATTTAAAATTTTAATTCTTTTAAATGTATATGTTATTTAATAATTTTTGTTTTATTAATTAATTTAAATTTTATTTTGTTTATTTAATTTTTTAATTATAATGATAATTATCATAATAATTATAATTTAATAGTTAAATTTTTCCTTATAAAAAATTAATTTGAGATTAGAATTTCAAATTTTTATTTAATGCACAATATTTTTTGTAAGTTATAAAATGATTACTATAACAACTAATTTAATGCAAGGTAAATATGAAGATTTAAGGAAGAAATTTTTTATCATGAGAATATGAGAGGAAGTCATATAGTGAGGGAGGTATAAGGCGAAACTGATGGAAGGAGCCAAAGTCAAATTGGGGTCAAATTGGCGACAACAGAGCACATCTTGTCAAAATTAAAATTCTAATGAATGAATGCATACTTCCCTAAATATGTTTGCAAGTAGATTTTATTAGGATGGCTTCAAACCATTCCTCATAAAGAAAAATTATAGGCTTGTCACTTGCTTACTTCATACCTGCACTAATTTAGAAGACAAAAAAGAAAAGTAGTCTAAACTAAACTATCCCTACTACTATACTAAATTAGACTAAAATTAAGTGAAATCATATTTTCAGTGGAGTTAGTCAAATTCTTTTATTCCCGCAATCATATGTATATCAAGAATGAGTAACATAAATAAAATTATTACTAAATCACTGAAAGAAAATTTTAACCTACTATGTACATCTATTTCAAACAAGTTTAGGAAAAGAAATTTATTTACAAGAATCCTCTCTTGAGAATAATTCTCCAACCATATTCCAATTGGATCATAAAAGTTAGGATGAACCTCTGTTAAAGATTGGAGAAGATTCAAAGGAGAGGGTGTGATATGTCAGGTTCGAATAATGTACCTTTAGATGTTGTAGCATGTAGACAAAATTTAATATTATATACAAGAGGCAGAGCATTAGCAATCTTTTGCGAAATTAAACTTTCCAAACAACTTTCAAATGGATCATAAATGTGAGAATGGAAATTTATTGAATATCTCAGAAGATTTTCAAATAGATTAGATAGTTGGCCAAATTGTAATGTTAGACATTCAAGTGTAGAATCTTGTGAAAGATTTATTTTAGAAGATACAATAAACTCGTATGTTATAAGCATCAATTGCAAATGAAAAACTTGAAATTCCTAATGCTCGCAATTTGGGCCTTGAAATACATTTTCATGTTCTTTTACTAATGTAATTGGTGAGTGTTTAACACTTGATGTTCAAAATGCCAACATAAACTATAAAAAATTGAAACATAAAAGTTAAACAAAATATGAAACAAGCCTTAATAAAAGAAAAATGTACAATAAAATTACATCGTTATTTACACTCTTGTTACAAGACAAATTGGTAGGGCAATTATGGAGCCAACGATTGTTTTTGAAGGAAGAATCACCTATAGAAGGGAGTTCCAACAAGATTTTATTGAAACAAGCTTCCAATTGAATATGAGAATGACTTTCATTGGAAACTTAAAAATTAAGCTCATCAGAATGTTAAAAAACATAGTTTTGTTTGTTGAATTTTTTGTAGCTATGGTTGGTCTTTATAATTATTATTTTAGTCATTGATGTAATTGTAAAGCATGTTCTTCATGTTATTTTCAAAAGAGAAAAATATTTGACATGTTCTTCATGCTGGTTTTTAAAGAAGAAAATTTAAATTTTTGAAATTTATTTTTTTACTCCAAAGAATCCAAGTCAACCCTCCTCTTAGTCAAGTCGGCTCCAGCCTAAGAGGAGCCCATTCATACTAGCAAAAGACTATATATATGTGCCATTCTACCTCCCTCCGAGCAAGCAGTTTTGATTTGTCTAAGGCAAGAAAAGAGGATGAGTATGAGGCTAAAAAAGAGGACGAATTTGAGTCCAACAATAAGGACAAGTTAGAGGCTAGTGAAGAGGTTTAACTAAGGCAATCGATGAAGTTTGAGGAAAGCAAAGGAGTCTTTTGTAGTATCCAAAATTCATTATGGAAGATGCATGCTCTAAAGCAAACCAAATTGAGGCTACATCTATGTGAATGAAGGTCGAGCTTTGAGGCAAGCAGAAGTTGAGCTTTGAGGCATGAAGAAAGTCGAGCTCTAAGAAAGGAATAAAGTTTATCTTTGTGGAAAACTAAAGTTGAATTCTGAGGCAAGAAGAAGGTCAACTTATAAGAAGACCATATTGAGCTTGTTGGACATCCATTTGACTTGACTAGGAGGTAGTGGACCAGGTTTTATATAGCGTACATTGCTAACCTCTCTAGAACCTTAGGATTTGGCTGATGTAACTCTGTTGAAATTGATGATTTCTCTAAGGAAAATGTTGTTGTGGTTTTCCCCCATGTGGGTTTTCCCAGGGTAAATACTTTTGCTATTGTCTGGCTATCTCTTTATGATCCTTATGGTATTTTTACTTTACTATTGATCTTCTCTGTTTAATTTCTTTATGATAGAAAATATCACAAGAAAAAGTTTAACCTAATGGAAATCATAAGAAGTAATTATCAGTTTAGAGGATGCCCTAAAAATCAACATGGTATTCGAACCTATGGTTGAAGGAGAATCCTAGAAGATATAAATTCATGTTGAAGTCGAGTTTAGAAAGAAATGTCACCAAAGCACTATATAACCCATGCCCTAACAAGGGTTTGTCCATGCAATGAAAAATATCATAAAACTTTATGTATAGGAAAAGAGTGTCATGCTTTCAAGCCTCAAAGCTTGTGTCAAAGGATCAAGAAGACTGCAAGGCAAAAGTTTATTTTTGTGTTGGAAATAAAACCTTTGAAGCAAAGTTTCATATGGCTAGAAGGATCCACTCTTAAGGTTGTGATTCAGTAAAGGAAAAATCACAGTTAAAGAAGGTCAACGTCTTAGACAACTCACTCTATTTCTGTAGACCAAATAAGACATTGTTACAAAGGATCAAGAGTTTCAGGAAGAAAACATAGTGGCCTTAGAACAAATATCAGGAAGACCAAAGGCCTTGAGACTAATGATAAAGGCCAAAATGTCCTCACAAATGACTCTTAGAAAATTATACAGTTAATATAAATTCCAGTCTACATTTTTGATGTGTAATCCTTTTATTATTTGATCACTATTTCATAATATCATGAGAGAATATCTTGTTTGTAAGAATATGTATTGAGAAAAAACTTGTAATATGTTTGTGCTGACATGATCATAAGACCGAGAAGCCTCCATATGCAAAATAAAACGAGTTATATATCTAAAGCAAAAGAAGGATAATTTCTTGAAGGATCTTTGTGGAAGCTTCTAATGGAAAGAAGAAATATCTATGTAAACTTTTGAAGAAGGATAAATTGTTGAAAGGTTGATTTGAAGAAGTTGATTCCTTTTGGTTTCTTAAGGATTCGAGCTGGTGTCACTTTGAAGGAAGCAACCCAAAATCATATAAGCCAGTAAGTCATCCTTTGTGCATAAATTCCACCTTGAATCCTTTAGTTAGGAATTGCACATAAAAGAAGGGTTTAGATTAAGATCTCAATTTAAAATGCTTGATGAACCTCATAACTAGTTTTCCCTGAAGAACTAAGATGGATACTAAGAGACAATACATATTGTCTAAAATAAGATTTGATGCTTTAATGTAAAAGTTGATGTGTTCAAAAATGTAAGCAAGACCCTGTTTTAATCATAGTATGAAACTTGAAAATACAAAGAGAACAACAAAGCTATGAGTCTGTGAAATAAAAGGTATGTATCATCACTCAATTTTTTTTTTGTTTGAGATAAAGTTTCTTTGGCACATTATTGAAGACTATGAGAACCATGTATAGGTCTAATTAATAGTATGTAGCAAAATTTGTATCAAATCTCTCTTTGGATCTATTGATATATATAGTTCAAAATGTTAGGTTAAATCTCTGTATATATTGAAAGATTTATCTAATCATAGGATTGAAGAAACCTTCAAGGAAAATCATGATGATTGAAGGAGTTCCTTTCACTCACTATGAGATTCACCTGTGATCTTCAATCATATGAAATATATCCCTAATGATAACATTAAAATATGGGCAAGATAAGACCAATACTAAATAAAATTGACATGTTTGTTTGTAAGGTGTTGCTTTATATGATCATAAGCAAGACATTACTTTGAAGCTCAAATCTTGATTGAATTGTTAAGACAAGGCCTAGAAGATGCCAAGTTGTTCTTTAAGAATCACAACATATCCTATCATGCTATTTGAATCAAAGGGAGAAGGGGTGTTAAAAATGAAAAAGAGGCCAAGTCCCTCTTCAAGCTTAGAATATCAAAGAATCTCTTGATAAAGTCATTTGAAAATATAAATGGTTGAAGACATATTGATATGATATTTGATCAAACATGTTGTTGCAAGGAAAGATGTTACATCTACTACCATGAATGCTTTGGGTGTTGAATATAATTCCAAGACCAATATTCTTTGCACATTGAAATGAATACCAAGTCTTTATGGATTGAATGATGTTGTTGTTACGCTGACTCTAATAAATTGGAGTTACTTGGTTTGGAGTGACTAAGGACCATCATTGGACATGCTTGATGATTAATGCTGGATCAAGGGCATTACAATTCCAAGGTTTTGAACAATTGAATATCTAGGGTTTGTAAACCCTAGCAAGTAACAAGGCTTGGATAATAAAGTTATAGGGTTTAAGGACAAAACCTTAGGGTTCAATCTAGATAAATGTTTCTATTATTAAAACCCTAGCCTAGGCAAGGAAGAATGAGATCAAGGTGATGATGAGAACAAGGATACTAAATTCGCAAGATAAATGCAAGGAAGCTAAGATCAAGAGGGAGTTGATATTCTCTATAATATTAAAAAATAAGTATTATGTATCTCTCCTCTTTGATTATTACTGTGTTATTATTAGTTAGTCTCTTGTATTTGCATACTTTTCTTGGGTGTGATTTTTCTTCCATAGCCTCCTTGTGAGGATTGAAAGTACAAATTTAAAATAATTCCAAGGCTTTTGCAGCTAATGGAAGTAGAGGAAGAACGAAGCAAATCATGTGACAAGAGGACTTTCCTGGAATCATGGCTTGTGTTGAGAGATAGGGTATTAGAGGAGATCCAAGCTCAAGGGGAGTAGGCAGATCAGTAAGCTTGAAGTATACATGGTTTGCGCTGAATGGAATTTAATGGTAACTTCCAAAATAGATCTACATGATCTAGCATGCTACATATGGTAGCATGGAAGTAGAATTTGAGAAGGTTTTGCCAGATAGAGGGTGAGGATCATAACAAGAAATTTTCCCCAAGTTATGAGGTACACTTCTATTATCATTGTTTTTAAAATTGCACCAAGTTGATGCGGAGATTGCTTTCCTCAATTAAGTAATTGAGAAGGAATAAATACATAGAGTTATTTGTAGTTTTTGAAGTGTGTGGGAAGAAGTTTCATGTTTGAAGAAGAATTTGTATGATCTGAAGCAAATGTGTTGGGCTTGGTATTTTTGGTCAATGGATCAAATATGATCCTATGTGATTTGTCTTTGACAGAACTATAAGGACTCATGTGTCAGAGGGAGTAGTTGTGGCTGAAAGAATTGATTTCGTAACAAAGGGAGAAGTTAAAGAGGATTTTTTAGCTTCAAAGGGAGTTGATCGTTGAGTTTGGGATGATGGATTACCATTGACATTGTCAGGCTAGATAGTTGGAAGGAAAAAATGAAAAAGGGATAGACCATAATTACCATTTCAAGATATGTCTTAGTGTGAGAGGGAGAACCTAGTTAGGGTGATAGAAAAGAAGTTGTGGTGAGGGACCCAAAGAAAGGAAGATGATTTGTTTTATGAGCCAAGGCATGTTTCTCAACATGGGTTAGAGTACTGGCATGGTATAGTTGATCATTGAAAAGTCAGTTATGGTTTGATATCTAGAGAGGAGCGTCAAGACCTTGCTATAAGCTATTTAGAGGGTCGTAAGGCCTAGTTTTGGAGGGTCGTAATGCTTGACCTATTGCAGAAATAAGGTTGTAACTGCTAAAGGAACCAAGTTGAGATTTAAGGGTAGCGTATGATGTGATCATGGGTCAAGGTTGGATGAAGTAACCCTAAAAGAAGGAGGCTACAAATATCTGAGTTTTCTGCCTAGTCTTATGTCAATGTTCATGCCCAGGACTAGTAAGTCTTGGATTTGTTTTGAAGGCTCTAAGAAGGCAAGTTTGCTTGCTTCATGATGGTAAAGTTGTGATGCAAAAAGATATGTTCCTAAAGGGTTTAGGACAACAATTCCTTGAAGCCCTATTTAAGGCTTTCTCAATACATGTACAATCACCGTGTATAAACCCTTAAGTATGTCCCATTAGTGCGTACAAGGGTACAAAAGTAGGGTGCATCATGTATGGTAGTAGGGTTGTCATGAGGTGTTGAGAAGAGGGTGGATTCAAGGAATAGTTGAAGGGTTTTGGAATAGTTTTTCAAGGCATGAATAATAGAGGTTTGATGCCCTAGTTTAGGTTTATTTCTTTCATGCAAGGTATGCCACTTAGATCTGTCCCGAAATGTCAAGATTTGTGCATTAACAATGCGTCATGACCCTTAGAGGAGTTAAAGAATTGGGACGTAGACCTAGAGGGTTATGCATAGTAGGAAATGGGGTTGAAGGATGTCTCCTATGGATATAAATGAGGAGGGATAGAGGAGAGAAGGAAAACTTGAAGAGAAGAAGAGGAAGGGCATGATTGAAGGATTGTTCATAGGTTCTAATAGGATATTTGAAGAGCCCTATATCTAGGAAATCTGGGGAACAAATTGCAAAACAAAGGGTAGTGTATTTGGAAACCCTAGATCAATCAAATAATTGAGTGTGGTTGGGAATATTTGTGGTGTATCCTAAGAGAATAAAGTTGGAGGACTGTAGTGGCTTGCTCCAACCCCTAAGTACAATGTCTTGTGAAGGATTACAGGGTTATTATAGGTTAGATGATATGAAGCTCTAAGGGTTGATCCTTGAGGAAATAAGGGCAATAAAGTAGGCTAGATTCTGAGTCCTAGATCAATGAGTTGCAGGAGGGAAACTTCAGTGGTAAGAGGGAAACCTCCAAGCCCTAATTCTGACCATCAATGGAGCAGTAGAGTGACATAAGTGTGTAGAGTTTAAATACCCTATGTGTTGGGATATTTGATGGAATAAAGACCAGCTAGAGGGTAGAATACATTAGGCCAAATATCATTGACCTAAAGGAGTTGTGCTCACTGATAGAGGCAAATTGAGGAGCTGCATATTGGTAGGCAAGAGGAACCGCCAATTGTGTTCAAGGTACGTGGATTGAAAGGGTTGTGTGTGGCCACCATCAACAAGTAGGTCAAGTGTATCTTGTTTAGGGTAGATTGGTTGTCAAAGTGATTGACACCAAGCCCTATCCTTGTATCAGGATTGTATGTAACGACCAAGATCACTAGTATGGGAGCCCTAAGCCTGTTGTATTGTAGATTGTAATATAACAAGTAGTGGGTTTGAAAAAGTTAAAAATTGTCATGTGCACTAGTTGATTCACTTATGCATGTTATTTAGTTGTACAAAGCAGTATTGTTGTGGCATTTGAGTGTGTTTGTGTCATATATTTTAAGACCCAAACTAGATTCTCAAATGTCGTGAAAACTCAACATGGTATCAAAGCTACTTTGAAGGGCCAGTGGATTAGAGTGTGCACAGGGGAAGCATTATGAGCCAGTGGAGATCATGTAGACTTAGAGGGATTCTAGCCTCAGAGGGAGATTCATTATGGTAGGTTGAGATCTTCAGGTTCTGATGAGGCAACGACACTACCGAGATAGTGTGATCCATTCTACAAGGTATGTTGCAATAGTGGATGCACGATGGACTAGTGTCACCATTGATGCTAGATACTTCAAAGTAGTGGAAGTACCTCCCATGTTAAGAGGGAGTGTTGATTTGTGTAGCTTGGGAGGTAC
>APFE031231906.1:20117-41903 GCA_000404065.3 Pinus taeda | reverse complement strand
GCATCTTGTAACACCTCACCTGTCACATTTGCTTCATGATTGTTTTCTTGCTGTGAATCTCCTTATTTTCCCTTCCGAGATCTACATTCTTTCTTTAGGTGTCCTTTCTTTCCGCATTTCCAGCACACTATCCCCGATCTGGACTTGGATCTGCCTTTCCTTGATTTACTGCGATATCCTGAGCTCTTTCCTCTTTCCATTTTCTTCCTCTAGACTTTGCACTCAAAGCATTTCCCGATGTCTCACCGGAGCTTTTCCGTCGCATTTCCTCGCTAAGATAGCACCCGACAACTCATCAAACTTTTAAAGTACTAAGATCCAGAAATGGAGTACTAATATGGCCATACCAAACCATTCCAACTTTCTGGTAATGAGCACAAGAATAACAGAGCTCTAACTTCATCATCAAAGTTTACCCCTACAGAACATAACTGACTTGTAACAGTATTAAAATCATTTAAATGATCTGCAACAGATCCACCTTCCGACATCTTCATATTAAATAACCGTTTCATAAAAAATACCTTGTTTGAGGCCGAGGGTTTTTCATATAGTTTCTCCAACGCCTTAATCAAACCCTCTGTCGTTGTTTCCTTCGAAATGTTGAAGGCGACCGACACTGCAAGGCACAGCCGTATTGTTCCGAGTGCCTTTCTATCAAGAAGGTTCCATTCTTCATATCTCCACATATCTCCACAATGGTATGATATTGTCCACTTTGGGCCTAAGCCCTCATGGATTTGCTTTTGGACTTACCCCAAAATGCCTCATACCAATGGAGATATTTGTCCATCCTTATATACCCATGATCCTCCCCACTTCTAGTCAATGTGGGACTTTGGTCGTATACCCAACAGTCTTTCCTTGGTTTATCTACTATAGTGATATCAAATTCCTATAGTAGCAACAACCATCTTGTAATTTGACCACGGGTAACAGGTTTATTCATTAAATACATGATGGGTGTATGATCGGTGTGCACAAAGGTAGGATACCCAGTAATGTAGTACCAAAACTTGTTGATGGCATAAATGATAGAAATAAATTCTTTCTCAGCCACTGTGTAGTTTAATTCAGCAAGAGCTAAATTTTTACTAACATAGTAGACTGCGTAAGGTACTTTATCCTCTTGTTGTCCCAACACTACACCAATTGCTATCTGAGAGGCATCTGTATGAATGTGGAACGGTAATGCCCAGTTAGGTCCTCTAAGAATTGAAGTACTTCAAACTAGCTCATTAATTTTTGTAAACACTGCATCACAGTCTTTTGTCCACACAAATTCTGAATCTTTCGTTAGTAATTGAAACAATGGATTTGCTACGTTTGCAAAATTTTCTATGAAATGTCTATAATAACTAGCACAACCAATGAAACTGCGTACCTATGTGACTATTTTAGGTGTTGGGAAGTGCAAAATTACCTGTATCTTTGCTGGATCCGTCCCGATTCCTTCAGCTGAGAGAAAATGTCCCAGAATGATTCCCTCTTCCACCATCATGTGACATTTCACTGTACTCAGAGAGACATGTGCTTGTATACACCTTGCAAGAACTTTTTCCATATTTTTCAATCCCACAATGAATGAGTCCCCATATGGAGTAAAGTCATCCACATAGATCTCAACACTGTCATTTATCAAGTTAGAGAAGATTCCTAGAATTTCCCTCTGGAATGTTGCGAGAGCATTACACAGGCCAAAAGGAAGAACCCGATATGAAAATGTCCCCCAGGGGCATGTGAATGTGGTCTTGTCCTGGTCCTCAAGAGCAATTTGGATCTGGTTATATCCACTAAACCCATCCAAAAAAGAGAAACACTTCTTACCAGCCAATGTGTCCAACACTTGATCAATAAACGGCAAGGGAAAGTGGTCTTTCTGTGTCGCCTTATTCAACTCTCAATAATCTATGCAGATTTTCCATTTGTCATTCTTTTTGGGGACCATTACCAATGGTGAGACCCCTTGGCTGTCTGATATTGGGTAGATGAAACCTATGTCTAGTAATTTCTGAAGTTCTTCTTTCACCACATTCTTCAATGTCAGGTTCATTCTTCTCTGAGGTTGTCTTATAGGACGACAATTTTCCTTGATGTATATGTGATGGGTGCATAAGTTAGCTAGGATTCCCTTCATATCTGCATAATCCCAGGCGAAGGCCTCTTTACGTTTCCACAAAATGTCTATAAGCTTCTCCTTCTGAGATACTGACAGGTTTGGATTAATGTTCAAGGTTTTCCCACATTCCAATTCCACTTGTATACTTTCATGAGGTGCATCAGTAGGTGGTTCCTCTAATCCTTTGGCTGTTTCCATAGTTTCCTGATTCTCACAGCTCAGGATGAATTCTAGGATCTACTGGTTTGATTCCGAAATGGAACGAGGATCATCAATGAAGGAAGTGATCATATCATCTTCTAATCTCATTTTCAGTTGTAGGGTCTGTCCGATAGTAGGGACAGGTCTTGCTTATTCATCTTCTATTCCATCTCCAACCACAGATACAACCTTCTTACTACCTGCTGGTTTTATAGGTGAATTTGGTTCTGCGGGTGGATATAACACTAAATTCTTAGCATTATGCCCATTAGAAATGACCATATTCCCTGAGCGGCACCCAATGTAAGCATCTGCAGTGATCAGCCATGGCCTACCAAAAATTAGGGGATGGTCTCCCACTGAAGATTGTGGATGTAATACTAGGAAGTCTATGGGGTAATGCCATGACTCTTCTGAAATTGTCACTTCCTCCAGCTTTCCTATAGGTGTGACTGTAGATCTATCTACTAATTCCAGTACTATAGGTGTATGCTTTAAATTATGAAGTCCTAGCACATGCATAGTTTCAGTGGTGATGACATTGATGGCAACTCCCAGGTCTACCAACACATTTGGAATCTCTACCGCATTAATCTATACTGTCAAGATTGGGTTCCCCGGATCTCCATGTTTCACTGGCATTGATTTTCCTATCACAAAATCTGACAAATTTCCCATAACATGTATAGTGAGGGGATCTTTAATTTTCTTGGCAGGTTTCTTTGAACAATATTCCCTAAGAGTTTTTGCATAGATTGGCACATCCTTCATAGCTTGTGACAAGGGAATTTTAACAAATAAGTTCTGCAACTGTCCTAGTATATCAAATTTAGATTGAGGACCTAGTTTACTCATGATTAATCCCTCTAGGTAAGGTGGTTCAGAGTGATGCTATTTGACAAGAGGTGTTTGGATTCTATTGGTTTGCTTTGGCTCTTCACTGACCGGTTCTGCCTCCCTACCTTCACTACCAAGCTGTTCAATGATAACTGGAGGAGGTTGGAAGTTAACTGTATGACCTGATCAAAGATTCATTTCATACAGTTCTGCATTGGAGATACTATACGAAGGCAGGTTAAGAACATTAGCTTGATGAGCTCCCTTATTGTTGGGGTTAGGGTTAGGCTGCATTGGGAGTTGTTGATGGCAAGCTAGTTACTAGGAGGCACATTGGAGGGCAATTGAAGCTGCTGCTGGGGCATCTCTGGTGGCATCTACGGATGAAACTCACCAAGAGTGGATCCTCACCAAGTTGGAGCCCACGAGGAGCTTGTACTGGCTTGGGGATTCCACTACTGCCAAGGTGGGTATTGGTATTGCAGCCACATGGGAGGATCAGGCACAGTCTGAGGATTCATGTTACAATTGTTAAAATACTAAGATGGATCGAGGTACATACCTTGATTTCCCATCGGTGGTCGGGGCTGCCATGGCTTCCTAGATCCCATGAGATACAGCTGCTCTGTGTCCTCCCCCATTCCTTGAAATACTGCTTTCAAGCCTGGTAAGGAAGGGCATGAGTTAGTCGCATGATTGAGCTCACAGATCGCACATTCCTCTATGGAATTCAGTGGACATTCCCTCTCTAGATGCTTCTTTCTGCACTTTGAAAAAAATATTGCCATAGTCCTATCCAACACTAGCTACTTTTGTTTTACTTGCAAAGTGTCCATCTGTGCTAACAGGGTACTGAGGATATCTGTTCTCAGGTTCTCTAGCAAATTTCTGATTTCTACTTTTGTAACACCCCCACCAGATCCCTTTTCTAAATGGACCCCGTGCTTGTTTCTCGAAAGCCCCCTTGAGTACTGAAAACATAATTTGCAAATATCTTCGAACTTCTCCTTGGAGATATCTCCCTTTCCCACAATGTTCAATAGTTCCATTGAGTCTTCTTGAAGGGATCAAAGGAGGATAATCTTTAATATTTCCTTATCCAGGTCAAAATGTCCTAATCTCTGTAAGGTGTAGTTGAACCTCTCCACTCAATATTCCAAGCTTTCATCTTCTTTCTGTGTGAACCTGAAGATTTCCTCCTTAATGTTCCAGGATTTACAGTAATCCTGGTATTTCTCCAGGAAAGCCATCTACATATCTTCCCATTTAGAAATGGATTTTCCTCCAAGGCCCATGAACCATCGTAGAGCCATCCCTTTTAAAGTGGAAGGGAAAATATTCAGCTTCTGGGCATCTATTGTGTAGTCATACCCCCGACATACTATATCAAACTCAAATAGAAATGTGTCTGGGACTTTCGAGATAAGCCCATGGAAGGTTCATAAAGCTACCGATGGAATACGCTTTGTAGGTGCACTGGTTCCTAGAACTCCAATAGGGAAATAAATGGTGGAGTTTGTAGGAGCCATGAATATTTTCGAATAATCACTAGGGATTTCAATAGGCTCTGCAGAGGATGGCTGAGGATTCCTTACTACCGGAATTCGAGCTGCTTTGGTGGCACTTCCTTAGTCTCTTGCTGCTGTAAATATCTCCTCGTCTCTTTCTCCTGTGGCCTGATGGCTTGATCCTTTAGCTGCAACTCCCTTTCCTTTACTAGAATAGTCTAATTCTACCAATGCTCTACTTACAACTTCCTCCTCTGCTAACACTAGCGCAAGAATCTCTCGATCAAGTCTACTGCTAGATGCTTCATCCACAGTTAGAGGAACCTGTTGTGCTGAGTCACCATAGAATGTTGTAGCCGATACTGGCTATTCCACTAATTATCCTTCTGACTTTGCCTTTCTTTCTCCTACTCTCACAGTTAGGTGAGAGGATGCTTCAGATTCATCCTTTGCTATAATCTCTTGTATATATGTTTTTCTTCCCAAGTCTAGTCTTCCCCTCCTTGGGGTTCTCCCTTTGCCCCTTTTATTGGGTTCTTTGTTCATACAAAAGTTGGATTGATGGGGGGTATTTGTATGAACCTACAATGCTTCAATGCTGGAGTAAGGTGTCAAAAGACCGTTCCTTCCCCAAGATGAAAGAACTCACCAAAAGAAAGGCAACTATAGCAAAACAATGTAGGGTTTGAAGCCTGGAGCAAGGCACCAAAAGACTTGTCCCTCCCCAGGACAAGAGAATGGCCCAAAGTAACCAAAAAGACAAAAATAAAAAAACAAAAAGACTACCTACACTCAGGACTTGAAGCAGAGTGAGCAAACTCATCCTCTCCCCAAGATGAGAGATTGACCCTCTGGTCAGTCTAGATCGTTGCTTGCACCTTGTTAGCCTACCGGGAAATGGCACCAAAATGTTGGTGTCCATGTAGGGGTGATTTATCTACCTTATTCAGACATTAATCTTATCAATCCATGTGCATGTCCTTTCAAGGCAACATGCAATGTACATGTAGGGGCAAACGCATAATCCCTCCCAACCAAGGGTACGTGGTTTAAGATTCAAAACATAAATGCAAGATTATTTACAGAACTATAGAAATAATCATAAATAGTAAAGAACTGTAACAGTAAACATAAACTGATAAATCAAACACACACACAAAGACACAACACTTGATCAAAAGAGCGGGCCCAACACTCTGATCAGGGCTTTGTGTTATCGGGAAATCTAGTGTCCACTCAGAGCTGCTAGTCCCACTAAGACTGGTAGATATCTTCGAAACAAACAAACTAAAACTACTTTTGCTTTCATTTATAAGAAGTAGATAAGAGGGGAACAAAGGACACCAACCTCAGTTTTGCGCTTGGTTCCTTGCTTAGTTCCTCTCCCTTCTGAAAGATCTCTACTGCTCCTCTTTCATCTACCCAGCTTCAAAGAGCACCTATGGAATCAAAGCAACATAATACTATCGAAGAAAAAAGATCTACAATCATAAGCAATGCAGGACCAGACATGTATTGACCACACAAATGCATATATCATCAAACATTTAAGAATGTGGCAGAAAACTTGAATAGCTTTATTAATATCAAGAATAGGAAAGAGGATTGCAACCAATTGTTCTGACCCAGCATCATCCTCTCAGCATGAAATCCCTTCTTCACCTCATGAAAAGCTTAGATCACCCAACATTATGATGTTGCACCACGAAACCAACAACACTTCCTTACAAGATACAATATTCCAGGCTCTGGATCTCTATGATGAGGAATCCATATGTAGATGATTGCAAGGAGGTGAGCCAGCTTCTGGGATTTTGATTAGTGTCCTCTCTCTAATAGTTCTTGATTCCACTTGGAGATTGATGATCTCTTACTCATCCCTGGACGAATTCAGAGAGGCAAGTGTCATAGGAGAAGTTTCTGGAAGATTCCATGATCATCCACCTTGCAAACTGTCTCTGCCATTTGTCTACTCTCGCCCATTGCACCCTACAGAAGGGCATTCTAGTATGCATCGCACTTTTTGCACTAAGCAGGTGAGATGCATCACACCCTCTACCCTGGGTAGTCTGTATGGTCTAGTTTTTACCATATCTAAGCAATTTTTCATGGAGAACTTATGGGAGATGATGTAGTCAGCTGACCTTGTTCTTTTAGGGTGTGAAGCAAAAATTTTAGGGACTTAGGAGCCCTTGGTTTATGGACATGTATGATTGGGGTTACAGTGCCCAAAAATGTCTATAATAGTTGCCCCCTAAAGCATGAGGTCATTAATCTTTTGATGTCAGGTGAAATGCTTTATCATGAGGATCCGAAGTTTTTTCGAGCTGGAAGGCGACCTGTAATAAGATACAATACAATAAATTATCTTCATAATATTTTTCACGATCTAGCTGAGGCTGGCATTCCCATGCTCAGCTTTATAAATTCATTTTCACGTACATAGAACAGACAACCATCTGTGTAGCATGCTGATGATTTGGATGGAGTCATCATCCTTTGATGCGGACAATCATCTGTTCGGCATTGATATACATTTGATGTCTTTATATTCCTAAATATATCACAACCTGAATGGATGAAACTAGATCTGGGATCTTCAAACTCATGCAATCTTCACTTGGAGTACAAGTCGATCCATGTGAAAGATGTTCTGGAGTCAAACATGGAAAGACATCACCTGATTACCAGCCAATGATGTAAGCTATTAACAGGCATGAGAGGAATCACCGACAATGATGATGACCCTCAAGGTACTACAGTACAATTCGCATGGTGTGAAAAAGGGACTTGGTGTCGAACAGCACGCAAAATCTTTCGGTCGAAGGCCATTGATGTAAACCTGTCACCGGAAGTGAGAAACTTGTCATTAAGGCATGCAAGCTTCAAAGTACTGAAAGGGTTGTTCCTAGGTCGACTTCTTGGATAATGAGCTGATGTCGACAAGAAGAAACCCATCGTAGGAGGGCCTTAATGAATCCCACATCTACAACAATGAATGGAGAAAATGATTTTGGAGGTGAAAACAATTTGATGATACAAGGTTCAGTGTGGCGGTCATGAAAGAATGGAGCATGAATGTATTGCAGCAGATGAGACATAGATGAATTCTCTAAGCGACTTCTCTTGAACATACTGGCGACACTAAAACAGATTGGTAGCGTTAACCCAAAATATGGATGGCACGATGGACCAATGGTGATATGACCGGTGAATGGAATAACCCAACCCGACTCAGACGTGGAGTGAAAGTGTCATGTTCAAGAGCGACTTGCTACCAATAAAGTTTCTTCAAGTTTTCTTCCCAATTTTCCCCATTCATTGCTGACTAGTACCTTTTTATTTTTATCAAGCTTGAGGAGGATAACATATGCTTATTCTATAATTTGACCTTTAGGTGAACCCGTTGCTATGTTTTAACGAGCCTAGCAACAGTGAAACTTGTTCTTGTCCATCTGGACAAGTTTATCACTATTGATTTTAACAAGTTTAATGACAATGATAACTCGGTCCTTTTTCAATTTTAGAGAGTCTGAAAAGGGACAGAAAGGAAACTCCCATAATCATTTTTCGACATATAATCCCTTAAGTCTAAAAAATTATAAAATAATATGAAAGGGATGAATTTTCGATAGTTTTAATGAGCCGAACAAGAAAAGCGCTCGATCTTTCTGTGCAATAATCCCTTAGGTCCAAAAAGATTAAAATTTAGAGGAGGGATAGCACTCTCGGTAGTTTTAACAAGCTGGATAGGCCAATCGCTCTGAAATATTTTCATATTTTGCATGTCAAGTGGAAAGAGCTTAAAGGAGACTCGTTTTTTGAGGAACGAGTGATAGTTTCGAGTAGCAGCTGGTTCCAGGTAGGGTTTGGAATTCTCCAATCATGGCAGTGTCACAAGGATGGCTTAACAAAATCACTCTTCATAGATGTTCCTAAAAAGGGGTAAACAATCAAATGGAGGCGTATGATCGGCTAAAACAGAGTGGAGGTGATGATGAGAACACGACCAAGGCTCAAAAGCTGATGATAATGCATTCAAAATGGTTATTTACCAGAGATTGGTTCATTTTTTAATGAGCTTAAACTCTGGGGGAAACATTTGCTCATTGCTTAGGTTTAATTTTTAATGAACTTAAACTTCACATAAAAACTACTCATGCCAGTCATATAATAAGGACATCTCATCAATAGATTCCATTTTTTATGGAGCTTACACCTTTCGAAGCTTTACTCCATATCCTTTCATATGGAAGCGAGGAACGACCAACTACTGTCCTAGGGGTTAGTTAACTACTAAGGTCAAGTAGGAAAATTTTTCCTTTACTTCGCCAATGCCATTTGGCCCCTGCGAAGGTGAATGGTCAATTTGACCACTCACCCAACTTAAGTAGCCGAAGTCAGCAGAACTACAGTTATCGTTATGTTGGTCACTTTTCACTTGCTTGCAAAAGGTTTGCATGCCCCCCAGCATAGCGAAGTAGAGTTTCTAGATTACCCCTCAATTTTCAGACAAAACATTTGTTCTATCGGGAAACGCCTACCTTCTAATGGAGGTACATTACTCCGATCTAATTCCCTATTCCTATATGGATGGGTATCAGACTAGTCATATATCCTTTGTAGAAACCTACTCTATGCCTAGAGTTTTCCTATCGGAACAGGCGAGGGTGCATGCCCCCTGGGTTTCAGTCATGTCCTCTCCAATTACTCTCATTCTTCAGGTGGATGGACTGGAGATTGATGAGACATTCCTTGTGTGGAAAGACCATTTAGGGATGGCATTTGACTATTAGCTATGTGTGAGCCGGGGATCGAAATCTAGTCTATGAGCTAGACCACTCGACCTTCATGTGGAAAACACATTACTCTAAAGAGTGAGGAGACAATGGCTCCCATGCTATGAATATAGTCACGCCCAAGGAGTAGATTATAGTCTAGAGGTCCTTGGACTACCATTACATTCATATAAATGGTTTTGCTTCTCAAAGTAATAGGCACATTGGGAAGGATCCCTAACGGTCGATTGGTCCCTTTATCAAAGCCTATCAGTTTCTCAGCTCAGGTAGAAGCGATGGTGAACCAAGCGCTTTCCAAGTAGTTGAGCAAAAGATACTCACAGAAGCCCCTTCATCTATGATGGTATCGACCATGACCATTCTATAAGCTTGTACAATAATTCAAAATGGTACATTAGACGGTAAACAGGGTCTGCCTAGTAGATTCGAATCGAAGGAGACTACTAGGTTGCTTGGAGGTGGGACCGAATAGATGGCCAGATATGACTATGAAGAACTTCCTTCCTACGGTAAAGGAATGGGTAGTTTTCCCCCATGTTCCTCAGAGTCTGTGTTTAAGAAAATAATTTGAATGGTGTCGTCCTCATTCTCTTCAATGACTGTATCATTTGAAGATGGACCTTCTGAAGGCAAGACCGAATCAATTGCCGCCTTGAACTTTTCACTTTTGTCTGGTGTGGATTCAAAGGGTTTATCTTCAATGATAGACACTTCAACTGACCACAATGGCGTGTCAGTCGGATTTTCAACTAGTGATGGACTCGGCAAGAGTTTATTATATCCAGGAGGAAGCTGTAGTGGTGAAGCCAAACGGTTATCCAAAACTCTTTTAGCTTCGTCTAGGAAGGGACAATGGTGGACGACGTGATCACCTTCACACAATTTACAAGGAAATTTACATTTCCTTTTCTATCCAAATACTTCACTCTCACTAGTTGATGGTGTACTTTCAACATGATCAGAGGTTGATGACACCAGATTGTGCAAACGAGGAGACCAGTCCCTTAAGATTCGAGGGATGCAAGGACAATCTAGATGATAGTGGTCTCCTCTGCAAATGACACATGGAGATTTAGGCTTGGATGGTGCAGTGTGTGGATTTTTGCTAGATAATGCACGGTTGCCCCTTTTTGCCTTTGGCTCCTTCTTCTTCTTTTCCTTCTTCTCCTTCCCCTTCTTATCCTTCTTAGTTACTTGATCTTCAGCTTTACCAACTTCATGAAGTGAAGAGGAAGGAGGAGAGGGAGAAGCGGACGAAGTAAAAGGTTGGGAGGTAACTCTCTGACGACAGAGGTAGAGAAGAGCCATATGGGCAAGCCAATTGTCAATCTTGGAAGTGACAATGTGGCCATATGTGGTCCACCAACATCTCCCCAAGAGGAGAAAGGACTAGGATTTCCTCCAAGGGGAAATCCTTGGTTGGTAGACTCCATTTTCCTCAACCTAAAGACCAATGCGGGAATAGTGATATTATTCTGATTAAAATAAATTTTAGATGCCTTGACACAACTTGTTTTTTCAATTTTTAAGAGTCGAGAAAAAACAAAAGATGACTCTAGTCACCTTCGATTTTTAATGAGCCTAAAGTGACAAGTGCTCAGATGGACATTTTCCTTTACGAAGTTTGAAAAGGAACGAAAGAGACTACTCTGGAAATCTAGATAGAGGGATTTCCAAACCAATCACAAAACTATAGAATACTTTTTACGGTATAGTAGTCAATCTTCCCAAATGTTGTGTTCAGTGCATTGCGATCGATAGGGCGGTAGACACGGCTTCCTAAGGATAAAGGATATCGCCTATTGTGGTCTCCCAATATATACTCGATGGTACGTGGGAGAACAAGTCTGTACTGGAATTTGTGATCTCAAAGAGGAGGAATCACCCAATTAGCAATGAAAGCGATAGTTACCAGGCTTTACGACATCGGAATACGTCTCTAGTCTAGACTTCTAAATGTTGTGAGTTAGGTTCCAAAGTGTTTTTATGTTCATTGAGTTTATTTTACAGTTGATCTTTCTTAAGAAACTTACCTTTCAGGTTCACCACGTGATGTAGATATACAATTCCTAAAATGAAATCTGAGATGATAAACAATCATTTAATCTTCTTTTTGCAATGAAAATCCTAGCTACTAAGGAAAGAAAAATGAGATTCTTTCAACATAGAGCACAGAGCACACACTAGATGCACTGTCCTAAATCAAACCAACAAGAAGTCTAAATGCAAATGCACATGCATGTATTAGTTTTCAGCCTTCTTAATGTGTGAATGACAAGAATAATGCTAAGTACAAATCTAAATTATCTTTTCAAAGCGATAGTACTAACAATTTTTCTTCAAAATATGAAAGGAAGATATTGACGACACTTTGTGATTTTCAATTGAAAACTACTTTCGACACTTGAAAAACTACTAATTCAAATCAAATACAAGAGTAATAGTATAATCGACCATCAAGAACAATAGGATTCTCCTCTATGATTGAAAACGACACTTGCGACACTTCCAAATCAAGAAACAATAGTTTGATTACGCTACTTATTTGTAAAAGAGAACTGAAAATGGAACATAATACACAAAAACATTCATAGTTCTTTGCACAATGGAGGTGGAATGATGGAAAGGAAGGGGGTTTCCACAGAGGTGTACTGATCACAGACAACAAAACTCCAGAATAAAGCTGAAGAGAGTGAACAAAAACCCAAAATCTAGAAGCAGAAGAGGTCTTGTCTGATCAGTGCACCTGTAACATAGGGAAAGTGTGATGCAGTGCACCTACTACAGAAGGGAGGTGCAATGCCTCCAGATTCCCAAGAATAGAAGGTGCAATGGTCCAAGGATGAGACTTCAACTTGGTTTTTGGTCACAGTTTGCAGCTCAGTTCATGGATTTAGGCCGAGTAAGTGATGTTCAGTAAATATAAATCATAGGGGCTGATATAATGAGGTTACTAGAGCCACCACCAGGGCAATTAGAATGTTTGCAAATCGATTGTTCAGTTTATAAACAAAACCCAGAGATATACTAAAGCAGCATTGATCTACTTTGCACTTGCATAGCAAATGGAGTTCAAAGGCTAGCTGGCTTGACTTCAGGCTCTGTCTGTAAGTTTATAAAACAAACAAATATAGAAAAGAAAACAAGCTACTCGCTCCCTAGCAGAGTCGCCATTTTGTTATCGGGAAATCTAGTGTCCACTTAGAGATGCTAGTCCCACTAAGACTGGTAGCTATCTTAGAAACAAACAAGCTAAAACTATTTTCACTTTCCTTTATGAGAAGTAGATAAGAGGGGAACAAAGGACACCAACCTCAGTCTCGTGCTTGGTTCCTTGCTTAGTTCCTCTCCCTTCTGACAAATCTTTGTCGCTCCTCTTTCATCTACCCAGCTTCAAAGAGCACCTGTGGAATCAAAGCAGCATAATACTATCAAAAAATAGAGATCTACAATCATAAGAAATACAGGGCCAGATATGTATTGACCACACAAATGCATATATCATCAAACATACAAGAATGTGGAGGAAAACTTGAATAGCTTTATTAATATCAAGAATATAAAAGAGGATTACAACCAATTGTTTTGACCCAGTGTCATCTTCTCAGCATGAAAGACCTTCTTTACCTCATGAAAAGCTTATATCACCCAACACTATGATGTTGCACCAGGAAACCAATAGCACTTCCTTACAAGATACAAGATTCCAGCCACTGGATCTCTATGATGAGGGATCCATATATAGATGATTACAGGGCGGTGAGTCAGCTTCTAGGATTTTGATTAGTGTCCTCACTCTGATAGTTCTTGATTCCACTTGGAGATTGATGATGTCTTACTCATCCCTGGGTGAATCCAGAGAGGCAAGTGTCATAGGAGAAGTTTCTGGAATATTCCATAATCATCCACCATGCAAACTGTCTCTACCATTTGTGTACTCTCACCCATCACACCCTACAGAAGGGCATTCTAGTATGCATCGCACATTTTACACTAAGCAGGTGAGATGCATCACACCCTTTGCACTGGGCAATTTGTATGGTTTAGTTTTGACCAGTTCTGAGCAGTTTTTCATGGAGAACTTCTGGGAGATGATGTAATCAGCTAACCTTTTTCTTTTAGGGTGTGAAGCAACACTTTTAGGGACTTAGGAGCCCTTGGTTTATGGACATGTATGATTGGGGTTGCAGTGCCCAAAAATGTCTATAACACTGCGTTAGCCACAAAAAGAATTAGAACAACAAAATGGGTGATCTTTTATTACATGATAATAGAAGTTTACAATACTGATGGGTGAATCTCCATTCACAGGATCAACTTGCAATTTGTACATAGCGAGGGAGATTAACAAATATCCTGGAAACATAGTAACTGCAGATATAAAGTATACGTTGGTTGAAACAGTATCAACATCAGATGTCTGAGATAGAAAGAAGACCTAAGAATAGTTCAGGGAGCCTATTCCCTAAGTTGCGCGACTTCCTTCTGATCAGTCGTTGCCAGATCTATTGCAATACACTGAGTTGATGGTTCTTGTTCTCATGCTATGATCAAAGACACAATTTAGTACCACAAATGGATAGACTCTGTGCATTTTACTTCATTACTTAAAATATACAAATAGGACAAGTAAGGGGGAATTTACCTTGCAAGTTTAACATAACAGCATAGGTAAATGAGTGAAAAAAGGTCAAAAAGGGTGGTGTAAATGGACAGAAAGATGGCCCAATTTGGTACCAACACAAGCCAAGGAAGAAATTCTGGATATCTGTCTTCTATCTGTTTGGCTGTAGCATGATTTTCTCCATAAACAGATAGATGATTTTTCTTATAAATACCTGGGTAAAGGACTGAAGAAAAGAGTAATAGTTTTTAATATGAAATCTAAGTTCTAGACTCTGTAGTTTTTGTGTGTTTTGTGTCCCTATTTTAATATGAGAAGACCGCATGTTTTTATGAGCATCTGAAGGTGTTTTCTTGGAGTTGATTGAACAAGCGTACCCTAATTAGTTGCATAGGGGCCCTACATTAAAGAAGGTTTCATTTCATTTTATTTATTTTTCTCCTTCTTGTTAACTGTAAATTCATCATTTTCTTTCTAAAACAATGTTTATAATCATTTACTTACTAACAATGTTTATAATGCAATTTCCACCATTTTCTTACTAACAATGTTTATAATTTAGAACAGTTTCCATTAGCTTGATTTCCTTTTAGTTCTTCTTAGAATTTTAGAAGATAGAACTCAATAGTGTAATCTTGTTTCTTCAATTAAAAAATAACCTTGTTTCAGGATGAGAGTAGGATTGAAGAATGTTAAGGATACACTATTGGATAGTTTACTTCATTCACTGTTTTGCTAGTTTAAATTCTCAATTAAAATGATCAGTGTCATTTACTTTATTTTCCATTTAATTTTTAGTTTAAAAATACTAATTCATGGTGTTAATGAATGTTTATGGAAAACCCTTCAAGTTGATAATTCATCCTTAACTAAGTGGTTGAACATTTCATCTATGCAATGAGTTATTTATGCATCTTTGTATTTTCTTTCTCTTAGATTAATGAAGTAAAAAATTACTTAAATGTCATCCCAAGGGGACTTTGTCCCAAAATTGAGAGGCAAAGTAACCAAGTATTTCATTTAGTTTTAGTTTTGTAATTAGTTAGACATCAATTGCAAATTTCACTTTCAATTTTAAGTCATGATTTGGAAATAATGGTAAAATAAGAATAAAAAACTCTGTTTTCATTTCTTTCTTAGCTCTATTTTCATTTTTAGATTTTGATCAGTATTTAAGAAAGTTAGATTTAGTTTTGATAATTTACATTGTAAATCATTAGGAACTAAAAGATCGAAAACCCCAAAAACAACATAAAACACAAAAACAATGAAGTGAGAAGGGTTAGCTAACAAAAACAGTGCATTACACTTCATCATTTTACAATACCCATATTCATAATTTATGTAGAGAAATTTAGGACACTAAATTGACTAAACAGGTCCAAAGACACTAAAGACAAAATTTTTAGGATGACCTTAGGGCATGATGAATCCATAGAGGATTATGAAGAAAGATTTCAGCTTAGCTACAAAAGGGCTAGGTGCACACTTGATCCTGAGTCACTGAAGCTAGTCCTGCTTAGAGGGGTAAGGGAAGATCTTCTGGATACCCTAAAACTGCCAACAGGAGGGAACATCTACTAGCTACCCTATGAAGATATCAAGATCATATTTAGGAACCATTCTAGGGAAGCTAGGAAAAAGGGTATGGGTAGTCAACCAATGGCCAGCCCATCCTCTCCCAATACATCCATCGAAGGTCAAATTAGAAATATGCTGGAAGATTTCAAAAGTGAAATGTTGCAAAGCCTTGCCCTACAGATGAACATTATGCACATCAAGAGAAAGCAGGAGGAAGCAGAGAGAGCCTTAGCCATTTTTGGCCCTAGATACACAAGGAGGTACCCTAGGAATGAATGTCCATTGAATCAGATTGAATTATGCTCAACCTGTCAAGAAAACCACCGCAGAGACAAGTCCCCTTCTCTACCTGGACTAAAAGTTGTGTATCAAAGAACTGAAGGGATGACCTAATAGCATTGCTGCATAAATTAAAGGAGACCTCATGGACCTTGGCCATACCAACAGAGTATACAATGTTCATCCCATGCATATTACAACCCTAACTAGATCACATCCATTCCCTCTTACACCCCCCCTGCTCACCACTCCTATTCTAGACCTCCTCCTTGACTTTTGTACCTTAGTACCATTCCTAGTCGAACAGCCACTCATTTCTACGATATGCTTTGGCATAACCTCAGTGAAATGCACCACCCCAGGGGTGGAGGCCACCATATAACAATGTTCTAGCTTTATTGCCTTCACCACGTACTCAAAGACAACTTTTGACCCTACTCCTCCTAAACAACCTCAGATGCCTACCCAGCCAAATCCGAACCTAAACAATAGATAGGCACAACAAGTCTATAGTGGAGAGACATCCTATCGTGCTTATGCTGTGGAGATTCAGGAAATCAACCTGAGATCTAGGAGAGTACTCCCAGACAACCAACCTCCACCTCCACCTAGGGAGAGTGAGGAGGAAAGAGACAAAAGCATGCCCAAAATAAATCCAGCACCCTTTCCTTAGATATTAACTCAACTAGTCTAGCCTACCCCAAAAGAGAATGAAATTCTCGGTGAATTGAAAAATCTGTGTCAAAATTCCACTTCTCCAAGCCATAAACGATGTACCTATTTACAACAAGTTCACTAAGGAGAAGTGCTTCAAACATCTAGGGAGGCAAAAAAGAGACACCCCTACCATTAATGTCATTGGGCAACTGTCTGACTTAATGCTGGGGTAGGTAATTTGCCAAAAATATTTTGACATTGGCAACCCTGTAGTAGATGTGCACATCAATGGCACCATTTTCCCACACAATTCGATTGATCTTGGGGCTTCCATTAATGTAATTACTAAGGACACCTTGCTCAATCTCAATCTCTAGGGTTTATTGGGAAAGACCACAATAGTCTTGCAACTTACAGACTGTTCCACATTGACCCCTAAGGGTATTGTGGAGGATGTGATGGTCCCCATTGACTCTTGGGAGTACCCTACAGACTTCCTAGTTCTATAGCCTAAGGCCAAGCTTACTAGTTATCCTCTCATCCTTGGGAGGCCCTGGTTAGCCACTGCCAATGCCTACATCAGCTGCAAGGTTGGAAATATGACTATCAAAAATGGGCGTATGTCTAAGCAGTTAGTCTTGTACCCTCTTGCTAAGCCATCTCTAGAACATAACTTACCTTTATGGCTCAAAGAGGAGGATGAACATGAAGACTAATCATCCCAAATCTATACCTTAGAAATAACCATGGGAGGACGACAACCGGATGAAGATGATTTGATTGAACACATACTCCAAACTCCAACTCCCAGCACCTTGTCCTGAGAGGAAGTAGTAAATAAAACCCATAATAACCGTCAGATTGATTTGTGCTTAGTTGATTCAGACCCTACCCATGTCAAAACAATAGAATTCGACCCTGAGAGAACTTTGAAAATCAACCCATCTCTTTCTGTATAGCAAGAAGAAAATTTGTGTAACATGCTACAGGAACATTTGGATGCCTTTGCTTGGAGTTACAATGAAATGAAGGAAGTGCACCCCTCAGTTTGTACTCACCACATTTATATCAAAGAAGGTTGTAAACAAGTCTGAAAACCGAAAAGGAGAATGAATCCAACTCTAAAGGATATATTCAAGGAAGAACTGCAAAAGCTACTAGATGCAAGATTCATTTACCGTATCTCAGACAGTGAGTGGGTCTCTCCTTTGGTGTTGGTTCCAAAGAAAAATGGGAAGTGGAGAATTTGTGTCGATTATAGAGACTGAACAAAGCAACAAAGAAGGACCATTTCCCTTTACCTTTCATTGGCCAAGTGCTAGATGGCCTAGCAAGGAACCTTTTTCTTTTCTTTCCTAGATGGGTTTAGGAGGTACAATCAAATCTAGATCAGCCCTAAAGAGAAGGATAAAACTACCTTCAATTTTCCTTGGGTTACTTTCACCTATAGGGTCCTTCCTTTTGGCCATTGCAATGCCCTTGCCACTTTCTAGAGAGCAATCCTAAGTATATTTACTGAGTGTTATAGGGATTAATGCACAGATGTTTGGTGATGTAGAAACCCTCAAGGATCTTTTTAGGATCCTTAGAAGACTGTCAGATTAGCTGCAAATGTCACAAAGATGCATGCATATCTATGTTAAACAAATGAGAATCAAAGTAGGAAGGACCTACTACCTCAAGTCTTGGTATCGTGTTGCTGGAGAGCACAAAGTAGTAAGGTGGAAGACCCCTTAGCTAGCCCCAAATCAAAACCTACACATACATAAGACAATCATAATATCACAACATATGACTTTGAAAAAAAATTCATTAACATATAAAGATATCTAATTACATGTATCTAAGCCACTCATAATAACAACATTTCATAAATATGTAAACAAATTACACTACCAACATAGCAGAGCAGACAACAAAATTGCAGTTCTATATTGATGTAGAAAAGAGTGATTACAACCATCAGGTGTATCAACCTTCCCTTACTCCCCCAGCTCCTCTCTCTCTCTCCCTTCTTAACCTCTTGTTATGCCTTAGTCAGAGACTATGCCTGATAGTCAAATAGGTAATCCTTTCAAATGTTTTGACCTTTTCCACAATGGTCCTAGCCTCTCATATATAGCATGAGAGGATAAGCCTTAAAAAATCCCTCATGAGTTACATTAGGCAAAATCATTGATGTTTCCATGCCTTTGTGGTCTTTCCCATTTGTAGACTCCATTAGGAATTAGTAATTCCTTTGAATGAGTCGAGTTTTGATGTTTCCTTGCTTTTGTGAGCTGATGTAGGAGAGAATCTTGGGATATTTCTCGGTCAACTTGTTCCTTTGACCCATAGAAACTCAATTATGTTGACTAACACCCTTCCCGAGGTAACAAACATAGCTACCCTAGGCACTAACGTATGCTTAGCCTTGCTACGAAGCTTTATAAAGCAGGTTGTTAGTTCCTAGACAAAATTAGCTTGACAAATGGGCCTGTGAACGTGGTCAATCTTTCATCATCCTTCTCTTCTCCTCTAAGCTGGTGAGGAGATCATTTTCTTGTATAACATATGCCCCCTAAAGTGTGAGATCAAAGGCAGTGACAGTGGCTGAAATACTTTATATATAACTGTCGTTTTCTTTTGTAAAAAAGACAGAGAGGATTGGAGATTTGGGTATACGAGAAAGCTTATACAACACATATATAAAAAATCTAAAATCATGACTTGAGTTAGGCATTCCCATGGTTAGTAGTCTTAGAGTGATTTCTCAACAAAGATATATGACAATCGAGGCCACCGATATGCACAATGCAGAACCTATGTCATAATAAGATTATTATGATGAGTTGTCTCCAAATAAAAATAAACTCAACTTGGGAGAGGAAACAAGGCTGATTGATGTAAGCTTCTACCAAAGGTCTTGATTTTTGTTTCACCGTAACTACATAGTTCAATACATGTGAATAAAGGCATTGAGGTCAAACATGTACGAAATTGTCTCATTACCAATCAATAATGGAGACTATTAACGGATGCGAGGATGGCCACTGACTACACAAACATTATTCACACTTCCTAGATTATACTATGCATCTTGGGAAAAAGGTGGGCTTATAGGACATCGATACTACTATAAGGCCGATCCTCCACTACAGTCAGTTGTCATCATTACCATGGGAAAAAGGCAGGCTTATAGGACATTTGTTGGCCCCCCATAACCCTGGGCATCAAATCCCTCCAATGAACCATATGTGGGTCTCATGGCATCGATGGATCTATGTTAGTCAACTAGTATTGGAACAACAACACCCATTCCATGAAGAAGGTCACTAGCACAGATCCGAAGAAAAGCTACTTTAGGTGTCCCAACTTAGCTTTTCATAGCTAGTGCTTCATGTTGATTTTCATAGCCTCCTCCGAGTTAAATATGGTTAACATCATGCAGTCGATGGTGTACTAAAAATTCGACTTGTTAGTCTCATGCGGCACTTGGGACCCAACCACTTTGTTGATGCTCAATAATATCACTCTCAACACAAGATCTCGAATAGTCATAACCTCGATGTTGCCACTTTTGGATTTGAGAGCTCCTGGGCAATGCTTGGCAAGTAGCATAGTCACACTTGCCCCAATCGGCCTCGACCCATATAGATTGACTGGTTCCCCTCTCTGGGATAGTCTTTTGATGAAATAAATGTCTGAAGTCTCCAACTCTAGCTCTTTGTCACCGATGATGAAAAATTTCGAATTTATGTCCCATAGACTGATCAGGTACCATAGCAACTCGGGTTGGGTGCATATACCTAGTGTCAGAAATAATTTGAGGAGCCCATAGTTCCTCAAAGCCTCCAAGCAATTTGGATAAGCTATTGCTTGAGTATAAATATCCTCATGCTCAAGTTCTTTCCAATCCACCATTTTTCACAATTTCCTCCTGCAAAAATCGTGTAATCAAGTCAATGATGATCTTTGACCGGAAAAATATGGGTTCAAATCACTGAATTGACCAAGGAACATGTAATTTTTTTTCTCACAGCATGGGCATGACTGTTTTAAAAATAATGGCGCCGATGATGCAATTGGCAGTTTTAGCCACTGGTAATTGACGCGTTTCTGTGCCTGGAAATCACGTTGACCAAGGGAAAAAAGGTTTTGCCAAAAGCTCCCCATGAAAACCAAAAAATGGATAAAAATAGGAAAAATCAGTATGAAAATGGAGCTTAGGGTCTCGACTCTTAGCTACAACTAATGGCTCAACGAATGACCTCTCAGATCTCCTCCAATCTACTCCAGAAAAATTAGGGCACAAGTCAGTAAAAAGCTCTTCACACAAAGGTAAAATGGTAAATGGTAAAACAGAATTACTTTTCCCCCATTTTATTCATTTTTTCATGAAATATTAGGGTTTTTGAGTATTTTTTACCTATTTTCCTCAAAACTGGATAATGCATTTACCTTTTTAAGAAGAGCTTCGGCGTAAATCACATCAAAAAGATCATTGTCGACGCGTTTCAAACCAACTAGTGTGGTTCATCGTCAGGACAAGTTGAAGAAACACATCCGGCCTAGCATGTTAAATAGACTGAGTAGAGACTCCAACGGCTAAGTAACGACTACTATGGACTCTAGGACCTAGGTCAAACGTAAATTTAATATTATTATTATTTTTATAATATATTATGGAAAAAAGTAAAAATTAGGTACAAGCATCAAAAAATAATTTATTTATTTAGATTAGAATAATAATAATGGTTGTTTAATAATACTAATGGTTGTTAAAAACAAAAAATAAAAAAACGATTATATTCTAAGTCAAAACAATAATAGTAATAGGTTGTTAGGATAGAAATAAATAAATAATAATAATATTAGGATAAAAATAAATATATAATTTTAATGGTAAGATTAAACCAATAAATAATTCCTTTTATTAATTTATTTACTAAATATATACATAAATTAGTTTGTTAAGGTAACCGATGAGAATAAGTTAAAAAGGAAAATCTGTTTGTAAAATTTTTACTAATTATTATTGTTGTTATATCAAATTTTTATCTGTTTATAAAATTATTTAATCTATTAATTAATAATACCATTATAAATAACAAGAAACCTAAACATTAAAGGTTAGTTTGAAAGGTTAATCAAAATATTTATTAAATAATTTAATATATTACTTACGATAATATATATATA
>APFE031231899.1:96018-231653 GCA_000404065.3 Pinus taeda | reverse complement strand
GAAAGGAGGAAGCTTTGGTTAAACCAGAGGAAGTATGTCGAGACAACACTGCAGAGGTTTAATATGCAGGATAGTAACCGGTGAAGGTTCCTATTCCTATAGGTGTGAGGTTATCTGCTGAACAGTGTCCCAAGACACAAGAAGAGGAAGAGGACATGTCCCGTGTTCCATATGCAAGTGCAGTTGGTAGCTTTATGTACGCCATGGTCTTTGCTAGACCAGACAATGCACATGCAGTGGGAGTATTGAGCAGGTTTATGTCAAAACCAGGGAAGGAGCACTGGACAACAGTGAAGCGGGTTTTCAGGTATTTGCGTGGCACTAGTGATTATGGTTTGTGCTACCAAGGAGGACCAGGATTGGACAGAGTGTTGGATATTCGTGGCTTTGTTGATGCAGACTGGGCTGGAGATCTAGATCAAAGAAGATCTATAAGTGGGTATGTGTTAACCTATTTGGAGGTGTCGTCAGTTGGATGAATAAGAAACAATCTGTAGTGGCACTATCAATTACAGAGACAGAATACATGGCAGCCACTCATGCAAGCAAGGAAAAAGTTTGGTTGCAGAAATTGTGTTCAAGTATGGGTTTAGTACATGGAGCTATAAGGATAGAACGTGACAGCCAAAGTGCAATTTTCTTGGCAAAGAACCCTGCATATCATTCAAAGGCAAAGCACATTGATGTTCAGTATCACTTTGTGAGGGATATGATAGAAGACAAAAAGGTGTTGCCGGTAAAGGTGGACACTTTGAAGAATACTGCAGATGCATTGAAAAAAGTTGTCAGCTCTGAGAAGTTCTATTGGTGTAGAGAAACAATGGCCATTGTAGGGCTGATTAAATGACTAAGTTCTCTTGTTTCCCCTATGGAAAGAAAACAACAAGTGGGAGAATCTTGGGTTGTGTTATATTCTTTCCATAGCTAGCCCACGTAATTAACCCGGGGATTAGAAGGGGGGCAGAGCCCCCCCTTCATTGTGTCAATTGCGTAGCGAGGGGAATCACAAGGGGTTTGAGGGGTGTAGGTAACCCCACTCTATGGGGTCTGGGGCAGTGCCCCTGAAAATTTAGTTTTTGGACCCTATATTAAGTTAGGTGAACCTACCTATCGTTTTGTGCATGATTTTTTGCACATGGTTTTGGACGCGATGGTTTTCAGTCCATGGTATTGGATGCTTTGGCATGTATAAATATGTATTGTAACATTAAAAAGAACATATGAAAAATCAAGCTGGTAGTCCCAGTTTTGGGATCCAGGGGAAATCTTTGTGTATATGTGTTTTATGTGTTATGCTCTCGCATTGTTTATTTTCTGTGTTTTAGAATTTGTATGCAAGTAATTTCTGTATGGGGTTAAAACCTACAATATCCATATAAGGAAAGATACTTTCCTGAGCAACAATCCTATGGAGAAATGAATTGGCGACATCACTATATGTATTGAGAAATGAATTGGCGACATCACTATATGTATTGTCTGAAACAAGAATTGTATCCTCTATTGTCACTATTTTTCTTGTGACTCTTGGCTCTTCATCTTCAAAAACCTTATAGCGGTGCCGAAATCAGGGGTGCATGTGGTGTCGGAAAATAGTGCAGGGATTTTTGTGACCGCAGGAGGAGGAGTAACCGGTTGTTGTTGAACGGGAATATTCCTTCTGGGTTTATTCAGTAGCAACATTTATACTTAATTATGTTTATTGGGACTAGCCTGCGAGGAAAAAACACAAGAGTGGCCAGTGACTACACTTACAACGGATAACTTAGAGCAAATGACCAATTATGGATGAATCCAATCCTTTTATGAGCCAAATCTTGGGCAATCGTTAGTATTAATGAAAGCATTTAAAATATCGAACACCATAAATTCATTGCATTTCGCCATTAATTGACACAACGTTGATCCACATGGGCTTTGATACACGTTAGTTTTATCGAAGATTTTAGAAATCGGATGTTTGTCCTACTAAAACTTGTGATATTGTTTACCTCCGGACCCGATTAATTTTATCATAACATATTTAATATAAATTGCATCTGCCCTTAATCGGATATTTTGGAATGAGACCTCCTCTTAGGTCCGTCAATCTCCTATTGTGATATGTCTTGCAGACCCTGTTGCCTTTATCATAACAGCTTCAATGTAATATCTTCCATATCGCAACTTTTGAATTCTTCTCACTTTAAAACCTCTGATTGTGATACATGTTGCGTACCCATCTGCTCCATCATAACACACCTTAATATAATATCGCATCCGTATCATCACACCTTTCATCTCGCAAGTTTTAAAGTCACGTGTCTAGTCATGGAGATTAAAAGTTGCAATGGTTATGGTATAAATAATTAAATTGAATGGATATGGTGTAAATAAAGTTGCAAGTCGAAGGCTTTGGAAGTCTGGCCATGCACATTAAAACTAAAATGCCACTCACAAGATCCCAATATGTTGCATGACAGTTTTATGAGGCCGACCTCTTTATTGATATTTACATATATATGTTGGCTTTTATTATATTTAGGCCTTAAAGCTTATTTGGGAAAGGTTTTAATCACCATTTTTCTTAAATAGACTTTTTAGGAGGTTTTGATATAATACCTTCGCGTTGAGGCTTTAAAGTTAAAACTAAGATTTCCTTATCTTATTAAAAGATTTTGGATTATATCCTAAATTTTAAAATAGTCCCCATTCTTTATTAATTCTATTATTAACTATGATGGGGGGTTGTTGAGTCGTACAACACATATGTAGCATTTTACTCAAATGTTGCTTTTACTTACTTCCATATCCACCACTACTCCTATCGATGTTACTTTACACCTTTTAGTGTAAATGCTAATATTAATATTAATATCAGTAAAACTCCATTATTTTCTATTGGAAAGTTCACATTGTTCCATTATTTTTATCCCATTAATAATAATAAACTCCATTACTTTTATTTTATAATGAAAATTTGACACCATTCGATTAATTCGACCTCCATTACAAAGTGCAACATGTATGATCAAATTTCATGGTCACGTGAACATTATTGACCATTGACTTCATTGGAAGTATGGACTCCATTATCCCATATTGAAGTATTCATGCCTTTCATACTTCTTTATTAGTTTAATAAAATTGCGGAATTTGAATATTTCATCAACCTATATCGTGGGCAAGATTTGCCAAATTGCATAAACCTTGTCATTCAGAGGTCAAAGTTGCGGTATTGAAAAATTCACATCGATACCTTTCAAGCACCTTTTATCTATGGAAGTCTTGCCATCTGCGACTCCATTCTTCCTTTTGTAATGAAAATCCACATCAAAAATTTTCACTTGATGAAAGGTAAATTTAATGATGAATTTAGGGTGTAATAAGATTTGTGATATAATATTAAGACTATTAATATAACATACTATTTAATATTAATATTAAATCACCTATACAAAACCTATTAAAACAAAATATTAAAGATTGTTTTCACTTTTTCCTATTCTTTCAGAACTTTGTTTTCACTTTCTCCTATTTTTTCAGAACTTACGTGGTCCTTCAGCCATTTACCTAAAACCCAGAATTTTCAAAGGTGACCCAATAGTTACTTGATAACAGTGCTGATCTAATGCATTTTTAAGCTTACTTATGCACATTGGTATGGGTTTAATATTAAAATCCAATTATTTGGATTAATTGCATGTACTGCACATCCAAATTGTACGTAGGCCAACAATATTTACTAGACTTAATCCAAATAAGCTTGACTTTGGTAGAATATTAATCCAAATAAGCTTCAAGCTAGCAGAATACATTAAGTACAAAATAGTAAAAATGAAGTGTTAAACATGGTAGAAATCAATAATTAAAAATTCATAAATATTGAAGGTGTGTTAAAGATGGCAAAAACGATTAATCCAAATTCTAGTTGATTTCATGTTTATGTAAATCAAAATTGCCTCAAATCGAAATAAAATCCAATTAATCGAAATAAGTATCATAGATCTCGATGCAAAATCCATCAATTTAATCCATCGCATAACTCTGTATCTACGAATTTACAGTCTAGATCCACTGCGAACTCTTCAATATTTGAGTCTCCAAACTACCATATTGTATTTAAGAAAAATGAAAATAGCATTAGTTAATAATGAGCATAAATGCAGGAAAATATTTAGAACATACCTTGTCCTTTCAGAGATTTAGATAGAACCCTAGATCGTAATATTTCACAAAAGAGAGTAGTATTAAAGATTATATTGTTGCATAGAGTAAAATATAATGTCTCAAATATTGCTACCATGTTGATATTGAGTGATTGAGAGTTTCCACAAAGATATATATATATTATATATATATATATATATATATATATATATATATATATATATATATATATATATATATATATATATATACATATATAGTGCTGGATATTTTTGTATTATTACAAAATATATTGATTACAAATGTATTGAGATGGCATTTAAAAATGTTGACAAACTTTCTTACATTATGCTTACACATCTTCCCTATATAGGGTTGTATACCGCCTCTTGGTGCAATAATATGAGAATCATTATTCCAAAATAAATTTTATAATCACATGAAAATTTAAGCCATTTGTTTTCTACAACATTGTTTATTTTCAAATTCCTTAAAAACAAAGTTCATCAACATTATATTCCAAGTAATGGGGCACTTCATGGATATCCATGATGGTTATATCAGGATCCCATTGCTACCATCCCATTCCAACCATCTCATTGCTACCATACCATATTTTGAAGAAAAAAAATGATTGATCATATTTATCTAACATGTTGGCTTGACAAATTTACTATAACAAAGTTGGGATACTTATTTTTTGAGAGACCATAATTCTTTTAAAACCTATTTCAATATGAAATAGCCCTTGAAATCTAGTTTCTAACCCAATTTGAATTTCTTAATTTGGATATCAAACAAAACAATTGTGGTCAAAACACTCACTCATTATCAAAACAAGGAATCCAGGACACAGTTGGAACAAAGATGGGATAGTCAATTTTCATATGTCTAAATGGATACATTTTTCAAACATGTTTCTATGGTATGTTATCCTATGAATCTCGTTTATATTGCAATTTTAATCACTCAATTTTGATTTCATACGATAAATTTATGCCAAGTACTATTTGTTTGTCCTAAATCTGCATTATTTAAACTTTGTCTCGTAGTCTATATAGGTATCTTTGGAGGTAATAGTGGAGGGTAAATGGTTGTTGTGAATCTTTCTCAAGAATTGCTGCAACTTTGGTCACCATTGCTGCAAATCTGCCTTACCATTGTTATTGTCACAATTTCTACAAGTTTGGGTCACTGTCACCATTGTTGCAACTCTAGAAATACAGTTGTTGCAACTTCATAAATACAGTTGTTGCAACTCCATAAATATAGTTGTTGCAACTCGCAAGGATTACAGTGACTGCAAGTTGCTAAATTACAACACCTCCAAAGTCTTAACAAGAATGATGTCAATCGAATCACAAATGATCCTCAAAAACAAAATTGCATACAAAAATAGCATCAAACATGAGGATTTTGAGTCCTTACAAGCACCATCAATTGAAGTTCAAAATCCTAGAAGCTTGGTTTAACAATTACTTAGCTAAGAACAAGACAAGAAGACTTTTTCATCAAGGTTGCAGATGGATCAAAGAACCAGTAAAGTGAAGAATTGATGTAAGAATGAAAGTAAATACCATTGCTTCAAAAATCAAGTCCCATCACTACATTTCCAATTCCCTTGTTCTAAAGGAATCCTTTCAATGATACTTATTTTTATTCATGCTCATTCATTAGTACCATGGTATGCCCATGCATTTTCTTTTTCTTAGCTCAAAATAATTTCATGCTAAAGTGTATATATTTGCTTATGTGGTTATCTTTGAAGCTTAATATTTTCTACTACCACTTAATCATGACTTCAGCCTCATCACTTCCTACTTCATGCTCCAACCATACCTAAATCATGCAATAAACTCATTCAACTCACAATGTTGAGTTACTTTGTTATCCTATTATCTTCCATAATAAATTTGATGGTGAAAACATGTCCCAGACATTATCAAACCTTTGGAATGTTTGAAAATGAGCTTGTTAATAGGCATTCCATAAAAATAATTATTATTATTATTCTAGCTGTGAAACCCTCTAGGTGCAGTTAGAAAAATCTTGTTTGAAAACCATCTTGTTAGTAGAAAATATCTTGCAAATAAATAAAAAAATGCATCTTCAAGTTTTAGCTACTCTTTAAATAAGGATTCACAAGTTTCACATAGAAGTTTGTATCACATCTTAGTCTACAACTCACATGATGATCCAAGATCTCGAGCTTCACAGTGTTCTTCCTACATAATTTTACATCATTATGGACTAGCTCGGGCTATTATACACTTATTGCAAAGTTCCAATCACGTTGTTAGTTATAGGTGCAATCATGGTGTTGCTTTGGTTACTGCAACACCCATTAATGAGATGCCACAACATCTAACAATCAATTGTTGTAGCACCTCTTAGGCAAGTACAGGTATGATTTTTTTCTTCATTTAATCTAATTTGATTGCATGTTATGGATTTGCAGGCTTTTGTCTTGCTTTCAGATCTTCTTCTATTTCTTGAGGGTGGACAATATTTTAGTTTTTTTGGGAGGGGGGAATTCCATCACATTTACATCCCAAAACATTCATGATGATCTTTATTTAGCACCACTCCAATATCAATGCATGAGAAGGATTACAAGCTACCTTATAAAGTCTTGTTGTTGCCACACAAGAACCAACAATAATAAAAATGCCTTCTTGTTACTCCACAAGGACCAACAACAGAAAGATTGGCAGCTAAAAGGGACATCAACCATTTTCTAATTTCATCTCTCTTTGACTTTATCTATGAGCATCGTAAGGTCCACATTTTTATTGTAGCATATATTCTAGTATATCATAGTTGATTGCCCATTTGAAGGATACATATTGGAGGAAGAAGGAAAACTATTATTTATAGAGGAAAAGGTTGTTCCATAAGAACCCACAAAAGAAGCATTTTCTATAGAAGCCATCCCTACATAAAAATATGTTCTCATCCTTGAGTTTGGGTGTGTACAACAACAGTTTTCAATTTTTAGTGGACAATGGTAATTTTTTAGCATTAATGGCATAAGGAAGTCCTATTACTATTACACAAGAACCATTCATAGAAAATTTTGTTGTTGTTACACAAGAACCAACAAGAAGAAATAAATTATCACCATCCCATGAGTTATGATGTATTGTTCATACTCTAATTTTAGATGCAATAAATTATATCTTGATATTTGTGCATCAGATGTTCATGATATTGTTGAGAAAAAGGAATGAAATAAACAAGTATGCTTATACAAGTTCGAAAAAAATCATTTGTAGCAAATAGATAAAAGAAGTTTGTTTCTACTCTTACAACACTCTTGTTGCAACTCCTTGTACAAGATTGATGCAACTCCACTAGATTTGTTGCAAGCTCGTTAAAATTTCTTTAGGATGCTAATTTTGAAATTTGGAGGATGCTTTATAACAATTCACAACAAGCATTTGAGATAAATGAAAGATGTTAACAATAGAAAGAGTTATGCATTGGAAAAAACAAGTGTACCTACAATAATTCTAATATAGAGGTAATATGTTGCATGAGGACATACAACATTTTCAGGTGGGGAGAGATGATGGGCCTCGGAATTAGCATCTTTTTACACCCTCTTTTTCTACTATTAATACCTTTTCACTAGCCTATAACTATATATTAGTTCATTCTAATACTTATATGAGGGGTTTAGACATAAACTATTTTTCATTGCATTTCCTTAGTATTTGATATGAATTTATATTAAACATTGAAAAAGAACATATTTGTATTTATCTTTGAGTTAATTTTCACAAACAATGTGTTGGACAAGTTGTTGTGCAGATTGTGATGATTCCACAAGGGATGCTTTAGTTACAGTTGTTGCAACTCCAAATTATTTTGTTTCAATTTCAGCTCATCTTGTTGTTACAACTCTCATTATTGAAACTCCCATTGCTGCAACTCTAAAATATGTTACAACAACTCCCACTACTGCAATTCCTACTGCTACAACTATGAATTTTGTTGTTGAAACTCCCATTGTTGCAACTTTGAACTTTGCTACAACTATTGCTATTGCAACTCCAATTCAATATGTTGTTCTATCTCTAGTTCACATTGTCACTACAACTCCAGCTCACATCACTGTTGCAACTCAAAAATTACACTACAACTCTCAGAACCGTGAGCAAACATCGAAACTATGAGCCATTGCAACTTTGAGTTGATGTTGTGGAATAGTTTTTATTCTATTATTTCAATTAGAATCAATATTAGACATGATTAATTAAATTGTTAACAATTATTTTGGAATTATGTTGTTTATTGTTTGCTAATTATTAGCGGACTGCTTGAGAGATTTGTGGAGACATATTTATTGTTAAATAATTGTTAGCAAACAAGTTGAGAAACTTGTGGATCTCATTTATTGGTTGTTATTTTATCAACAAATGTTTTGTATAAAATGGATTCTTCTTTCATAAGCTTTTATTTTAATTGTCATTTATAATTTCTATAGTTTATGATTTGATTAATTAATTTAATTTAATTCTTTTTGCATATTTATTTGATTAATTAATTTCATTTATTTCTTTTTGCATGTTTCTTGGTTTACATATTTATGAAATATTAATTCTTTTAACTAGCTTGGTTAATTAAAGTCATTCATGTTTTCAATGTAACAAGTGTTGGTAAATATCATCACTTTGTTCTATGTAGGTAGGGTCCACTACTATAGAACATGATGTTGTATAATTCAACTAGTTCATTTTTCTTGTTGTATAATTTAACTCTGTAGTTATTTATTCATGTACAATTTATTTTACTTACTTCTGTAATAAAATAATTTATTGTGTGATTTAATCCACTTATGCAATTAATTATTTATGTATCAATTTATTTACTCAATTAACTATGAGACAAGGATCACATTGGCAAGGATTAGTCATTTTTTTCTACCAGTTGGAGTTACTTTATGAAATTGGAGTTTACTTTCCTACGCGTGATTTTAATTTCCTACAAGTGTGCTCTTTAATTTCTTACAAAGTGTGGATTTGACTGCAACTGTGGTTTGGACTTCGGAGTCTGTACAACCTTTCCAAAGCTTGTGAGTTATCGGTATTCCCTCCATAAAAGTAATCATTGGTACTGCAATTGTAAACCAAACCAAAGAAATTAGAAATTATGATCTACATATACAATGCATGGTAACTCGCAAGTTACATATGAACCCTGGGTTGACAATTAAATGCACAGTGTTTTGGTTATATTTTTGAGCAATTAGAAGGGTAATTAAAAGGTTCGTCAAGAATCCCATGCAATTCATCCATTTTTAATGTGTCAAAATTCTTCATTTATTCAATGGAAAAAACTTTGGCATCAAATCTCTTAGGGAGATATCTAAATTCTTTTCGCACAATCATTAAATCTTCAACCTTTTCACCACTTTGATGGTGTTGATAAGTTTTTCCACTCAAAGGAGATAGGTTGTAACATTTTCTCCATGTTCCATTTTCAAACTCTTGAACTATCTTCTATGATTTTGGACCTTTTCCTTCTTCACCTTGTCATTGCATTCATGGATATTTTTAAGTTTGTCCCAAAATTATTTTGTCGAGTTATAATGCATCACCTTAACAAACTCTTATTCTAATAGACCACAAAAAATATAATTCATGGTCGTTGCACTATGTTCACTATCTTTCTTTCTAGCTTGATCCATTGGTGGAATTGTTGGAGTTTTATACCCAATCCCAATTGCCAAATTAGTCTATTATTTTGGTGTGCGTGTTCAACAGTGGTATTAGATATAGTTTGGTTCAAAATGCTTGTGCCATCCTTAGCTTATCAGAGTTGGTATGACTCAATATTGTTTCTCTGCCATATTCTCTATGTTCTCAATCCTTCCCCTTTGTCACTCAGATATGCAAATCTAAACCCTCTTTCATCTAGATTCAAGTTGGGTTCTTTGCACACTGTCACAAAATAGAAAAATGCACAGGCACTCCCAAGCATTATGAGGAATTGATCAACCTGGTTTATGTGTATTTTCTAAAGATTTTTCTCTCTTTATCTAATATTGGTGCTCCAGCTCATCATAATTTCCACCTTCCATCGTTTCACTATACGTGTCTATTCCTTTATTATGTTCCTTATTCTAAAGATGTACTTTGATTTCTACAATGAATAGTTATCTCCAATACTCTAACAATGGTATTCTGATATTATAAGTTTAAGTATGAACATACTAAATTTAATCTCCAGTTATTGAGATTCAACAAATTATGAAAAAACATTCAACATTGTAACTAATATGTCCGTGATTGAATCTTTTATAAAATCATTGTCAGACACGTTATTTATGATATGTTCATAATGAATATTTGTTTCAATAAAAGTAGATTTTCTCTCAATTTATGCCCATTAAATCAAGTTCACTACCTAGATATCTAGAGTATCTTTACAAATTCAAGGCTTTCATTTTCTACTAAACATGCTTGGTGCTAAGGTGTGGAGACATTTTGGGGAAAGATTCCATGGAGCCATCAACAAGGACTCGTGCCAAGAATAGGATTTCATATTGGTATTGTTGGCATTATGACACAGGTTTGGCGCTATGACACAGGTATTGTCCTTGATGGCAACTCATTCAGATGACAGATCACAGTTCAGGCTCACAGAATGAAGGAAAAAGAGATATATGCAAGTTCCCCTTGACCAAGCCGCGTATACACGCGGGTTCGCCGACCAAAAGGCGTGTATGCGTATACACGTACTTTCACGCAAGGAAAGGCGCGTACATGTTGGAGAATTTGGTTTTGGTCCATGGTATTTGGACCATGGTATTTTGACCCATGGTATTGGTCCAAGGTATCTTGTCCGAAGTGTTGACCCCAGGTAATTGGTCCAAAGTATTGTTTTTAAGTGGTTTTGGACCATGGTATTGAGTAAGGCCTAAGACTATAAAAAGGAGCAGGAGATCATTAGGAAAAGGTACTCAAGTATTAAATATCTAATGAAGAGCAAGATCTAGAATACTGGTCATTGGGTTATGGTGCATAGCTAAATCTGTATCAAGGAGGAACCTGAGCGCTTGAAGAAGGATAAGTTCTATTGATGGGTCAAGATCTTAAGGCTTGAAGAGAAGTATCTTTGTGTGGTTTTGATATTTTATCTGAATAATTGGTGCATGTCATAATATGTAAATCTGATGATATAGGTATAACTGATGTCTGAATAGTGGAAAAGGTTAAATCATCTTTTACAGATCTGTACGCGGGTTCAGTATAGCAAAGGCACGTATACACATTGTTTGGCATTTCAAAATTGCGTATACGTAGGCCCGCCTTGAGAAAAGTGCGTATGCACACAGGTTTGACACATTAAAGTAGCGTACACCTCATAAAATATGTTTTAGATACTTCTATTTACTGTTGCAGTGTTCTGGGTTCTAGATTGAGTTATGGCTGCTATTACTGTATTTTGGTTACAACATTCAGAAAAGCGATTGTTTGATTTAGTTTTGGTTGGTACAAAGGAGATTGGTTGATGCAGATATATTTGATGTTTGATTGATGTTATTGATGGATCTATTCTGAAAATTTATGAAACGTGGTCTCTAGAAGAAAAGAGAAGGTTGTAGCCTTATGTAGGTCAGCACCTACGTACTAGTAAACACATCAGCTAGCACAAGAGCTAAGCGGGTTGTAGCTCCCTTCCAAGAAAAGTTGGAGAACGAGAGAAGGTTGTAGCCTTCTGCAAGTAGAAGCCTGCGTACTGGTATAAGACTGCACCAATGCAAAATTTGTAAAAAGAAGTTTCTTATTAAAGAAAGATAGAGACGATTGCAGCAGGTGGTTTTCACCCACATTGGGTTTCCACCTTATATCTTGTGTTCATGTGTGTGATTTCTTGTTCTATTTACTACACCTGGTCGCTGTTTATAGGGTTCTCATACATAGATTAAAGATCAACTAACTAAATTATAAGTTTGCAAGGTATACGCTGGTTGCTCTAAACACAGTTGCATATACACGCAAGCTGCATTAACAGAAGTAGCGTATATAAATATGTTTATGGCAATGAAATATTGTTAACTTGCTAATACTGATTCGCCGCCCACTCTCGATCTATCATCATGAGAAGCTACGAAAGATAAGGATCCATTAGACCACCAATATTTGATGGGAGCAACTTCGTCTATTGGAAGGTAAGAACCACAGCCTATCTTCAATCTCTTGGAACAGATGTTTGGGAAATCATGGATGGAGGATATACATTTCCATCAACAATTCCTACAGATATGACAGGTAAAAAGCAATATGAAACAAATGCCAAGGTTGTCAATACACTATTGGGGAGTCTGTCACAATTCGAATTTGTCAAGGTTATGCAGCTCAAAACCGCCAAAGAAATATGGGACAAGATCGTTCTAAGCTATGAAGGAGACAATCAGGTAAAACGTGAAAACTACAATCTCTCAGAATTCAATATGAAACTCTCAAAATGCACAATGATGAAAGTATAGCTCATTACTTCCTACGTATAGAGGAGATTGTTAATCGCATGAAAAACTTGGGTGAAGAGATAAAAGAAGTTACTTTAGTTGAAAAGGTTTTAAGATCCTTGTCTTCTAAGTTTGAACCAAAAGTTTTTGCCATAGAAGAAAAGCAGGATCTTCAAAGTATGACTATGACACAGCTGCACGGAATCCTAACTACTATTGAAATGAGAAAAGGAGGTCCATCAAATATGAGAGAAGCCACATTCAAGGCTTTAGGAAGAGACGAGCTTAATGAATCGAGACACATTTCAGAAGGAGAGGAAGAAGCAAACTTTGTTAAGAACCTTCAACGGGGTTCTGAAAGATTCAGAGGTAAACTACCTATCAAATTCTTTGCTTGTGGAAGAGTCGGTCATTATGCAGCCAAATGTCCTCATAAAGATAAGCTTGATAAATGTAAGGAACCAGCAAAATGGAATAGAAAATAGAATGTAAGTAAGAAGAGATATTATATGCATGAAGATAGCGATGGTTTATCAAATAGTGATGAAAATGAACATGGTAATGACTATAGCCTTTTGATGGCTTTTGAAGATGATGATTTCTTGGATTCTTTAGATGAAGATGGTCTCTATGAAGAAAGTTCTAAACTTAAAATCTGTTTAGAAGAAAAGAGTATGATTATAGATACTCTAACATTCCAACTTGTTGAAAGGGAAAAACACAATGAAAAATTAGAATGTGAAATTGTGGGTCTAAGAAAAGATATTAAGAAAACAACAGCTCTCAATCTCAAGTTTGCTAAAGGATCAGAAACTTTAGATTAAATTATCAAAGGGCATTGTTCTCCTCTGATAAAGACAGGTCTTGGATATACTAAAGAAGAATCTCAAGCACAGAAGCCATCAACCTCCAAAAGCTATCTTGATGCAGCAAGGAGAAGTGAACAGGTTGACAATCATCAGCAAAGGCATAAAGCAGATCACCAAGTAAATCGGGTTCAATCTACTTCAAGGATGAACAGAAGCTATAACCAACCACAGGTAAATCATTCTCAATTTGCTTCAAGAATGAATGTCAATGGAAACTACAATCATCAGGTCAGTAGATTCGATAATCGCAAGAATTTCTTTAGTGGCCAATGTTTTTCATGTCATAACTTTGGACACAAAGTTGCTCAATGTGTTGCTTACAAGACCATCATGACTAGAGAAGCACGAAATCAAAGGAATGTGACTGGGATCATGAAAAGGACCTACAATAACTTTTCTGCTCTTGAAAATGAAATAGAATGCTCTATCTGTAGCAACTTTGGTCATGAAGATTCTGAATGCAGGAGTAAATTTCAGCAAACATCTCAGAAGGAGCAAGCTTCATTGGGTCCCAAAACATGGAGAAGAAAGAACGGCAAATAGAAAGATGTGCTATAGCCTTGTATGCAAAAGGACAAGAAAATCAGTGGTACATCGACAGTGGATGTTCGAAACACATGACAGGTGATAAAGAAAAACAACAGTCATATAATGCCTTAGAAAAATAAAAGAAGGTCTCATTTGGTAATGACACCCCTGCAGTCATAAAAGGTAAAGGCTCTGTTCTCTTAAAATAAAAGATTAAAGTTGGGAATGTTATGTATGTTAATGGTCTAAAGCATAATCTATTGAGTGTCAGTCAAATGTGTGATCAAGGAAATGAGGTAGTATTTCGATCAAATGGATGTGTTGTTCGTGAGCTTGATACAGGAGAAACAGTGATCAAAGGTATAACAACTCCAAACAACCTATACATACTCAAAGGGGGGCAACAACAGTGCTACCTGAGCAAAAACGATGAACATTGGCTATGGCACAGAAGATTGGGGCATCTAGGTTTCTCTCAAATAAGAAAAGCATGCAGATACCGAGTAGTCCATGATCTTCCTGATATCAGCATTCCAGAGAATACAATACGCAAATCATGTCAATTTGGTAAGAAAACCAGAGCACATTTCCCTGAGAAGGAAAACTCAGCTAGTAAGCCTCTTGAACTTGTTCACATTGATTTATGTGGTCCATCTAGGAAAAAGTCACCTCATGGAGAAGAATACTTTATATTGTTCATTGACGACTTTTCCAGAATGTGTTGGATAGGACTTCTAAAGCATCAAGACGAAGCATTCGAAAAGTTCAAAGCCTTCAAAGCTTTGTTTGAAAATGAATCATATTGCAAAATCAAATGCCTCAGGTCTGATTGAGGAGGGGAATTTACCTCGGATGAATTCTTCGACTTCTGTGAAGAACATGGAATAAGAAGGGAATTCTCTACCGAAAGAACTCCTTAGCAAAATGGAGTGGTAGAAAGGATGAACAGAACTGTTCAACAAATGGCTCGTGCTATGCTAGATGAGTCTGGAACTCCTACAACCTTCTGGGGTGAAGCTGCATTTGTTTTCGTCACTATTCTCAACAAAACAAACGCCCAGGTAAACAACACTCAAACTCCACATGAACTTTGGTATGGTAAGACTCCTACTGTAAAATACTTCAAAGTTTTTGGAAGCAATGTTACATCAAAAAGGACTGATGAAAAACTTGGCAAGTTTGAACCTAGAGCAGATGAAGGCATTCTCCTTGGTTACTCTTCCCGAAGTAAAGGATATAAGTGTTATAATAAAAGACTTGGGAAAATTGTTGAAAGTATTGATGTTGTGGTTGATGAAGCAGGAAAAAATCCAAAGTAGGTAAAAACTGAAGATTATGAAGAAGATGAGGACTATCCTTCCACATCAAATTAGACTAATTCTGAAAAAGAAACCATGAGGCACCAGAAGAACAGATAAGGGTAGAAGAAAAGACTCCATCTAGGTATGTTTAGAAGAATCATCCAGAGACTCAAATTTTGGGGTAGAAAGAGGCAAGTGTGCAAACAAGAACTATTACAGAAGCTTCAAGCTATCTAGCATTTCTTTCCTCTGTCGAACCGCAAAATGTAAATGAAGCATGCAAAGATGAATGTTGGATCAAGGCCATGAATCAAGAACTTGAGCAGATTGAAAAGAAGAATACTTGGGAATTGGTTCCTAGACCTAATGATAAGAATGTCATAGGAACCAAATGGATATTCAAAAACAAGCTAAATGAAAATGGAGAAGTTATTAGAAACAAGGCCAGACTTGTTTGTAAAGGGTATGTTCAACAAGAAGGTATAGACTTTGAAGAAACTTTTGCACCTGTTGCTAGACTTAAAGCCATAAGAATGTTCCTTTCTCTTTATAGCTTTCAAAAGTTCAAATTATACCAAATGGATGTGAAATCTGTCTTTCTTAATGGAGATCTAGAAGAAGAAGTATATATTGAGCAACCAGACTGATTCATCCTTGGAAAGGATCCAAAACTTGTATGCAGACTCAGAAAGGCTCTCTATGGTCTAAAACAAGCTCCAAGGGCCTGGTATGATCGTCTTGACAAATACCTTCATCAACAAGGTTTTTCAAAAGGATTAGCTGATAGCAATCTATATATAAAAATTGACAATGATAAATTGCTAATACTTGTTGTGTATGTTGATGATATCATTTTTGGTAGCAATGAAGAAGCCATGAGTCAAAACTTTGCTTTGGTAATGCAGAAAGAATTTGAAATGTCCCTACTTGGTGAGCTCACATATTTTCTTGGTTTACAAGTTCAACAAAATAAAGATGGTATTTTTCTATCACAAACCAATTACCTCAAGCAGATCTTGAAGAAATATGGCATGGAAGATTCCAAACCAGTATGTACCCCTATGGTAACAGGATGTAGCCTTAGCTCAAATGATAAATCAGCAACAGTACATCAACCAACCTATAGATCCATGGTTGGTAGTCTACTTTATCTAACAAGTACCCGACTAGAGATCATGCATGCAGTGGCAATAGCTGGAAGATTCCAAGCAAATCCAAAGGAATCACACCTTGGGGCAGTCAAACGAATTTTCAAATATCTTTAAGGAACACAAAACTTTGGTTTATGGTATCCTAGAGATACAGATCTTACACTTCATGCATATACAAATGTAGATTGGGCAGGAAGCGTGGATGAAAGAAAAATCACTAGTGGTGGTGCATTCTATATGGGTTCCAAATTAGTGTCTTGGTTCAGCAAGAAACAAAGTTCAATTGCATTATCTACAGCTTAAGCAAAATATGTGGTTACTACATCCTGTTGCACACAACTCCTTTGGATGATGCAAACATTGCAAGACATTCCGATCACATGTACTCCACCCATATCCATTCTATGTGATAATACAAGTGCAATCAGTATTTCAAAGAATCCAATCATGCATTCCAAGATCAAGCACATACCTATCAAATACCATTTTCTCCGAGAACAAGTGCTTGAACAAAGGGTCAAATTGGAGTATGTTCCCTCCAAGGAACAGGTTGTTGATATATTCACCAAACCTTTGCCCAGAGAGACATTTGAAAACCTCAGACAGAAGCTGGGAGTAGTTGATGCATCATCTTGCCGTTGACACTTATCTGTTTCAGAGAACAGTGGTTGTATGCGAGTTTCATGAAGTGTATCCACGTACATACGCTGGTTGCTATGGATACAGCCATGTATATGTTGATTTGAAGAATATCAGTGGGCCAAACTCAGGATGAAAAGAGTCTGATATGGGTCTAACAACGATCATCTGGCACAGGTTCAGGGGGAGCATATACTTCTAATAATGCATTGTTGGCATTATCTTAGAAGATCTTGGTACAATTTCACAGTTGTTTTTTATTCAGGTGGAACAAGTGCAGAGGGAGTTCATGGTTGCTGGTCTGGATGGTGATTGACAGATACTACTGATGATAGTTGTTGATGACTATCATAGTCTTGTTTTAGATATTTTGTCTCTATGTTATGTATATCTTTTATTATCAGGTCATGTAACGACCTATTTTATTTCCCCACTATGTCTGGGATGGATCATGTAATGTTCTTGTTTTATCATGTATAAAATTTTGGTGTATCCCCACTTGGTTGGGTGGATGAGTCAATCTTGGTATATCCCCACTTGACTAAGAGATGGATGTATGTATGAGTCTTTGGTGATAGGAAGGTCATTTATGATGTATAGAGTCATGTTCTTCTTATAGAACATCTTTTTGCAAACCTTGATTACAGTCAGGGGGAGCATGAACAGCACACTTCAGCATATTAGAGAATTCAGCATGTACTCAGGGGCAGCATAACCCTTTTCCCTTGATGACAAAGGGCGAGAGTGACTTGGGGTTGCCATCAAGTCCAAAGGGGGAGATTGTTGGCATTATGACACAGGTTTGGCACTATGACACAAGTGTTGTCTTTGATGGCAACTCACTCAAATGACAGATCACAGTTCAGGCTCACATAATGAAGGAAAAAGAGATATACGCAGGTTCCCCTTGACTAAGCCGTGTATACACGCAGGTTCGCCGACCAAAAGACGCGTATGCGTATACACGCACTTTCACGCAAGGAAAGGCGCGTACACGTTGGAGAATTTGGTTTTGGTCCATGGTATTTGGACCATGGTATTTTGACACATGGTATTGGTCCAAGGTATCTTGTCCGAAGTGTTGACCCCAGGTAATTGGTCCAAGGTATTGTTTCTTAGTGGTTTTGGACCATGGTATTGAGTAAGGCCTAAGACTATAAAAGGAGGAGGAGGTCATTAGGCAAAGGTACTCAAGTATTAAATATCTAATGAAGAGAAAGATCTAAAATACTGGTCATTGGGTTAGGAGAAACCTGAGCGCTTGAAGAAGGATAAGTTCTATTGCTGGTTCAAGATCTTAAGGCATGAAGAGAAGTATCTTTGTGTGGTTTTGATTTTTTATCTGAATAATTGGTGCATGTCGTAATCTGTAAATCTGATGATCTAGGTATAACTGATGTCCGAATAGTGGAAAAGGTTAAATCATCTTTTACAGATCTGTACGCAGGTTCAGTATAGCAAAGGCACGTATACACACTCGTTCGGCATTTCAAAACTACATATATGCAAGTCTGCCTTGAGAAAAGTGTGTATGCACGCAGGTTCGACACATTGAAGTAGTGTACACCTCATAAAATATGTTTTAGCTACTTCTCTTTATTGTTGCAGTGTTCTGGGTTTTGGATTGAGTTCTGGTTACTGTTACTGTATTCTGGTTACAGCATTCAGAAAAGTGATTGTTTGATTCAATTTTGGTTGGTACAAAGGAGATTGGTTGATGAAAATATATTTGATGTTTGATTGATGTTATTGATGGACCCAGTCTAAAAATTTATGAAACGTGGTCCCTAAAAGAAAAGAGAAGGTTGTATCCTTATGTAGGTCAGCACCTACGTACTAATAAACACATCATCTAGTACAAGAGCTAAGAGGGTTGTAGCTCCCTTCCAGGAAAATCTGGAGAATGAGAGAAGGTTGTAGCCTTCTGTAGGTAGAAGCCTGCGTACTATTATAAGACTACACCAGCACAAAATTTGTAAAAAGAAGTTTTTTATTAAAGAAAGATAGAGACGATTGCAGCAGGTGGTTTTCACCCACATTGGGTTTCCACCTTATATCTTGTGTTCATGTGTGTGATTGCATGTTTTGTTTACTGCACCTAGTTACTGTTTATATGATTTTGATATACAAATTAAAGATCAACTAACTAAGCTATACATTTGCAAGGTATACGCTGGTTGCTCTAAACACATTTGCGTATACACGCAAGTTGCATTAACAGAAGTAGCGTATATAAACTTGTTTATGAAAGAAATATTTTTTTAATTTGCTAAACTGATTCACGCCCCCCACCCTCCCCCCCCGTCAGTATTATTCCAACAGGTATTCCTTCTCCCACTAGGGATTTGTGGAGATGTCTCTCACCTCAAGTTGGAAGTTTGTGAGATAATGATGACTTCCAATCATGAATGCAATGCAAAACTTATCCTTGAGCACATTGGAAAGCCAACATTCCTTTTTATTGAAAAGCGCCAATTTCCTCATGGGAAGGGGTGTTGGATTAGAATTTCTTAAAATTATTGTGATCAAGTGCTTATGCTTTGAGAAAACAAGAAGCGAAGGAAATGGTGTTCTCAATAAGAGTGTCCTCCCACAAACCCTTACCCTTGTTATATTGATATTGAACTGGTCTCTAATATTTGTCATAAAAAGGGTATATTGGTTTGTACAGATTGTACATTTGCAACACTTGTTAACCAAAAGGAATTAGCACTTGGTGCAGACAGTAACTAAATATATTGCAAGCCATAATGATGTTCTTGCAAGCATTTTTAGTGGTTCAAACAAGGTTATTGGCATAGTATATGCTTTGCACAATGTCTTGGGAGATGTGATGTCTTGGCTCTATCTACATGCATTGAAATTTCACATTTTCCAATATTTTTAAACTAGAGGTCGCCCATTCAATCTTTAAGGAGTTGAGACTTAGGAACCCTTTAAAAGTAAGAAGCATATCCTGTAATATATTGACATGTTCAATGTGACATTGAATGTGAGATATTTAGGTTGGATTAGGGTTTCATCATCATTGGTCCGCTATTCCAACTAATATCATCGCAACTAGCAGTGTGACAAGTCAGTGCCCATTTTTGTTTTCTTTCTCTCATAGCAATGATGGCTCACACATTATAATCATTAACCCATTGAAAGTAATATTTATTATCTACCAATGGTATGAGAGGTGATGGACTAATGACACATTCCCTTTTTAGTTCTAAGCTTCTTTCATTGTGATAATATTAAGAAGTTTTTGTTCACTTTTAGTGTGTCAAAGAACATCGTGTTCCTGCTATAACATTTCCATTACTTCATTCAATAATTTGAGGTCTAAGTCAATCTTTTTTTGGCTCTCATTGGTGGAGTATTATAGTTTATGAATACTCTAATACTCTTTGTTGTTGATGGTACGGGTCAAAATCACAGAAGGCCACTCTCACTGATATTCAAACTTGTTTACAAAATGTGCAAGACAAGATAGAGTTTCTTTATCTTGAGTCATAGCTCCAGCAAAATGAATTACAACAAGGGAATCAACATTTGGAACTAGTTCTTGTTCAGAACAATTCTCTTTTGAGTTAGAGAAAGACTCCCATTAGTAGCCAGCACTTGACCAGATTATTAAGGCCACTTTAGGAGCAGATTTTGAAGATAAATTCCATCTTACACTTTCCAAGCCCATCATCAAACCTTAGGAAGAAATCATCAATAATGAGCATAGAATCGTTCTTAGATATGAAAAGGATGTGTCCTTTCATATTCCAAACTACTTTAAACCCATCGATGTAAGCACACCCCCCTAACCCCAAACCCAACAAAATTTATAAGGAGGTGGTTACTCTGCTAACTTAACTCCCTTAGTACATTTATGGGAATGGGAGTTAAAAAATTGACCTTTTTTTTTAATTTTTCCATAATTTTAAATAAATAACATCATTGTGTTCATCTTGTCGAGTTGATTCCAACAACATAAATTTCGCCTCAATCTGACTTACAGATCAAAATTTATGCCCCTTTAAAGATTGACCACAACCACCTTACCACATCATCATGACCTCCACATAGCAACTTCACAGAGTCCCACGTGGCAGATGATGGGGTCGTACACCACCATGGTAGACCCCCGTGGCACCTGATGCATCCACATGGCAAGAATGATCCTCGGGGAAGGTCGAGATCGACCCTCCCTCCATGGCGCACAATTACATTTTAATGAATCGGCTCGATCCCCAACCTATGACCTAGGTCGGTGTCAGCCCTACTACACTTGGCATTTCATTTCATTAGGTTGAGGTGGGTCTGACCCCTAACCACCCCAACCTCCCAAACCCCCGACCTACGAGCACGAAGAGTTGTAGCAGCTCATTAACACAGTAGAAAACTCATTTTCTTGGCTCAACAACCCTATCAACTTAGCAATTAAGTGAACCATACTCATTAACTCATGCATGCTTTAATTATTGAATAGAATGAAACCACAAGGGATGGCAATGAGGCCTCCTTCCCTTCAATCAAGAATGTAACCATTGACATGCAATAAGTTTTCCATTACATATACAGAAGTTTAAACATTCAATCTAATACCAAATTATAAGTCATTTCACACTATCTATCCACATTGTTGAGCACTTCATTTCTACTAGTGCAACCCGGCACCATTATAGTGAAGTAACTCTTGCATCTAGGATGTTAGTGTAAAACCATGCATATCATGCATTCATCCTTTCACATCCTCATGTAGTCTGAAATTTACACAGTAAACATGCATAGTATTGTAATTTAAATAAAATCATATCACTGCAATAAGGAAGATTGCATGCTAGTTACTACAATAACTAAATCGATTATGCCACATGTTGTTCCATCACCTTTTACGTAGTAACAACACATTAGTTAATTCATAAAGTTAAAGAAATCATGAACCGTGTCACCAATAAACATTATTTTCATATATATATATATATATATATATATATATATATATATATATATATATATATATATATATATATATATATATATATATCAAAACTAATGGGAAATTGATTCTGGGACTATGACTCTCTACCCAACCATGGACAACTATAGCCAACTCTCACTTGTAGTTGTCACCCCCGAGCCAGATCCCATAAGTTGAAGGAAATTTTTCTTCAGGTATTAAAACACATTTATCAGCTGAAACAGAGACAGCATAGATTCACCCAACTCCACCCATCAACTGAATTGAAACCAACAAATGCATAGGGATTCTAGAGACTAGTACTCTCCACCCTTCAAAACACAACATTGTGGTTCCACCTAATGCAAAGATTCCAAAACCCATAGTAAAATCAAATGACAGCAAGGAAACATCCAGAAAACCTCTAGGAATTTTCCAGGATCAATTCCTCCACCCTAGCCCTTTTGGATATCCTGAGAAACACCATCTCCACCCTCGAGGCCAACAAGGACACAAGAGGAAATCAATTCCCCACTTGGTGATTTCTTCCATCTCATTTACCAGCCAAAAACTTCATTCCTTTTTGTTGTTCAACCTCTCTTGGTAATTCAAATTTATCTTTGTCCTCTTGTTGTCCCCTTCTGCTCTCTCTTTTTTTCAAATCTTGTCAAGCAATTTGATTTTCTTCTAATTGACCTTTCAAATTCCTCATTTGAATTTTTTGTACATTAATATTATTTCTAGCAAGCAATCACCCCATGCCTCTAGAATCCATGTCCCATTACTCACCCATTTTTCTTTTTATCATAATGTTTACATTGCATACATAAATATAATTTAATTTGGGGTTGTCACAATCAAGTTCCAAAATGTTGGATTTCTTCAAATCAACTCACCTACTCTTGCTCCTCTTCCATGGCCATTTCAGATTTTCAAATGTCAACATTGTGATCGGGTTGGCCATGTGAATGATCAGTGTTTTCATATTCAACCTTGTGATCATTGAGGAAAATATATTCATCACTCAAATAGATGTTCCAAACATAATGCTCTTGCAAGAACAAAGATTTAGCTTGGATGGATTGCTTCTTGGTAACGGTCTTCAATAGCCAAGAAGATATATCGGTCATACCTCAAAGTTCATTATCAAGTATTGACATGTCTTGCAATGGAGATATATTCATCTTCTCACCTTGTATCTAATAGGAGGGGTGGGCGAATCAATAGCCAGCTATGAGATTCAAATATATATCAAATGAGCTTAAGCGACAACCTAAACCAAATCCAACTACCAAAGCCTAAAGCCAAAATCATCCAGTGTGAAATTTTGAATTTGCAACCTGAGATAAACTCATGTTCCATTAACATGATTTTCTTGGTGGTCGTCCTTTAACCACCACCAACATAATACTTCAGTTTCTATCACCCACTTCATCACTTTTTGGTCATGTTTAAACCATCATCATGGAGCACCTCCATTTCACATAAGTCTTTGGCTTCTAGCCAAATTTGGAACTATTTTGAGACCTTCTTCAAGCCAAGTTCCAAAGTTGGTGGTCATCCTTACACCAGTGGTCATCCTTATACCACCACCTGTATAAGACCTTGGCTTATGCTACCTCAATTGCTTTTTGGTATTCCTTAAACCACCATTTCAGAGAGCACATTTAGTCATTACTTATCATACACTTGTATTTTAGCTCTCTTCTTGGACTCACATATAACCCTTTGTATTAAGGGGGGGGATGTTGGACACCTAATCTGTTAGGGTTGGTGTGGAGGAATGTCAACAGTCATAGAAGTCTAAGATACCTCTTTGAAGATGAAAACCAAGGGACACACAATATATTAATATGTGTATCTTGTTAGTAATATGGAAACACACGACTTATCCAAATTAGTCTATTATTTTGGTGTGTGTGTTCAATAAAACATCCATGAACCATAAGAAAACAAACACATACGAGATGTATTAGCTATAAAACATGGAACACAATGTTTACGTGGAAACCCTTTTGAGAGAAAACCACATAACTTCTTTTTACAATTCTTTGTAGGCACCAACATATTGTTACAATATTTGTAGTAACCACCCTACTAGAGACACTAATGCCAACTGGTGTAAAACCTGGTAGGTACCAACCTACTCTCACAAATATTTGTAAACATCAATATACTAAAGACATGAATCCCCATTATTGTAAATATTTGTAGGCACCAACTTATTGGAGACACCAATCCCCACCTTTCTAAATATTTGTCAACACCAACCTACTAGAGACACCAATCCCCAAATGTTAAGAACAAACTTAGCAAACCAATCCCTTTATTTGAGAAACAATTATCAATTACAACTCTTGTTTAGTGCATATAACTTCTTCAAAAGATGATAACATTCACATTAGCTTCACTCAGTTTGCTTGCTACTTCTACCTTCCCCGCATTCGCTCATTGCTTCCACCTTCACCATGTCTCCTTGTTTCTTCTATCTTCACCATGTGTTTTTGTTGCTTCTTCTTTCATTAAGTCTTCTCACTACTTCTGCCTTCACTGGGTCAGACCAAAATTTCAATCTCCAAATGAAATTTACGGTAGCTCTCCAAAAACTTGCCTTTTTGCCTCTTCCCAAGAACGAACCTATACAACATGCCACATATCCAATTTTCCAAGTCTTATTCTGAAATTTTACCTTGGGTACTTTTGCATGTCTCCTCGGATCTCTAAATCCAAGAAGTCCCAAAAAATAAGTTACAGCAAAAAATCTAGTCTAACCAATTTGAAACTAATTTAGGACCATTTAAAAACCCTAACTTCCATGGGGCATTTCTCTAAAAGTATATCAAACCAAAGTCTACAATTTTACCTAAAACATTGATATATGTCTCCATAGATCTCTAAAAATTTTATAGTCTAAAAATCCTCTCAAAAGAAGTTACAGCAAAAATTTCAAGCTTACATGTTTGGAACTAGTTTCATGTCATTCATAAACCTTAACTTCCATAGGGCATATCTCCCAAAGTATAGTGAACCAAATTCTAAAATTTTTACCTAAGCTATTTATGCATGTCTCCTTGGATCTCTAAAAATATCACAATTTGAAAAGTCCCAGAAAATAAGTAATATCAAAAATTTCAAGCTCACCTATTTGAAACTAATTTCAAGACCATTCAAAACCATCACTTACAAGGGGAATATCTAAGAAATTATAATTAACTTAAGTCTGAAATTTTTACTTGAGGTACTGTTATATGTTTCCACATACCTCTAAATATTTCACAACCTGACACATCCCAAAAAATAAGTTATAAAAAAAATTATTAAACCGACATGTTTCAAATTGATTTCAAGACTGCTCAAGAACCCTAACTTTCTTAGAGAATATACCTGAAAGTGTAGTGAACCAAGGTTTGATATTTTGACCACAGATACCTAGAGATATCTCATATTTCTCCTTGAAATTTCATGGTCTAAAGCTCCCAGAAAATAAGTTAGAGTATTTATTTGTATTATTATCATTCTTCCTCATGTATTTATTTGTACTATTATCATTCTTTGTACATTGGATTGATTAATAATGAGACTGTGAGGAATGTTGTAAGGATGAGGCCTTTTCCGCCATGTCTGGTTTTTCTATATGTCTGATATTTATTTTCTGAGTGTGAGTGTTTTATTATTAGTTTTTTAGTTTTCAACTTGTGGTATCAGAGCTAGAGGCTTAGAGGCTTGTACAGTATTGCATACAGCGTGATTTGTGCCTGAAACCAGGTGTAAGGAACCAGAGCCATGTAGAGGCTGCGTACAAGCCCAAGAAGAATTCACACCAAGGATCTTTGAGACATCCTAGAGCATCTGTGACCATAAGACCAACATAAAGGGTTCCTCCGATGATTCTACCAAGGGGATACCAGCTCTCGAAATCGAACCAATTCCAGAACTTGTAGAAACCTTTTTTTCCATCAAGTACCTTGGTTTTGTAGTTGAAATATGGATCGAATTCATGGATCGTGCTTTCATAGCGAAGCACACTAAACAATCTCATTATAAATGCGAGGAAATAAATCAGACAGAGAATCCTCACGCGCAGCAGTAGCTCCTGTTGTTTGGTTTTGAGCCTCAAATTCCTCATGGAGAGCTGCAGGGTTTCAAGCTTTAGGCTTAGAGGGGCCATTACTAAGTTCGATTCTATTTTCGATTTCCCAATCATTGCATTACAAAATTAGTCACAGCTATTCCTGAATTCGCTAGGGTTTCTATTCAACGCATCTCCAATATATAGTTGTTTTATGTTGAAACTCTGGTTCTGCAATTGTGAAGAGCAGTAAGATGGATCCACCCACGTGGAGGTGTGCATGTTTGCGAGTTTGGTATTAATCGATTTGGTGTTGTCCCGCATGAATTTAATTCCTTCTCATCATCCCTCAAGGCAGCTTTTGCCTCTATTAGTTTAGCAGCAGCTTCCAACATCTCTATAGAGGGCATGGCTGGGCCAATTACTCTGCGTTTGGTAGAGGATGGTGAATCAACTTTCCGCTCATATACTTCAACATGATTGGCATCATGATCAGCCTTGACAAAAGTTCCTTTGTTCATGTTGTAGCGGAATGAAGAACTTGTTACAGTTGAACCATCAGACCTCGAAGATCCCCGCTGCCATTTTGACTTTGAATGAAACGCTGAAATTTTGGAATCGGAGTGTGCTAATTGTGATCCCCCTATTGAATGTGAATGAGAAAGCTCGGCTGACTGCCTAAATTCGGTTCACTACTTAAACTCACATCATGTAGCAAACTTTCATGCTGAGAACCCCCTTTTTTTTTTGACAAATTCGGTTGTTGATTGTATTCAAAAAAGGATAGGGAGGCTAAGCTCCAGTATTACATGAGGAGAGCTCATAGAAAGAGCTTGCAACTGAATTACATTGAAACATTCTGCTAAATTGCTTTCATTTTTGACTTGAAGAGTACTAACACAGGAATAGATTCGAACAAACTGAAAAAGAAGTAAACAGATTTTACAAAACATCCTAGTCTATACTTATGTAACTGATCTGTCGTGCAGTGGATTCCTCCGAGTGGTTATCAGCGTCAGCGATCTTTATGCTAGAGGAATTGGTACCAGAGGCTTTGAACTTTTCCATCATGTATTTGAGAATTTCCATAGATTCCTGTATATGTGCGCAGGTATTTGATAGAGCATTAAATTGCTCCTGTAGAGAGGAAATACGATGAAGGAATAGATTTAGATCGGCTTCATATTTAGCAATGATTATCCTGGTGGCGGAATCAATTTTATCATCCAAGAGGCGCTGATGCATTTTGATTTGCTCAAGTTCTTCCTGCAAGTCACGGCAGTGAAGACAGTCTTCACTACGGGCCATCTGGAGGTCCTCGGCTCTATCCTGAAGAAGCGTTGTAAAACTGCTCCAGCAAACTGAAACAGTCGTGGCAGTGAAAGCCAGACAAGAGGCCTGAAGAATCTGGATGTGAGAGGAGTGAAGGCTCAGATAGCCGAGAGCAGGGCGGCAGGGGATTCCAAAAAAGATAAAGTCTGAGGCTAAAGCAGATAAGGAGGAGGGATGAATATAAGAGATTAGATTATGAAGAAAGGAAGAGGTGATCCTTGGAAATGCAGGCTGGAAAGGAGGCACTTTAAATAGCGGAGGGGTATATAAATAGAGAGGGGAGAACAGAGGCCTTCGTTTCTCAGGAAAAACAGAGAAATAAGAACAGGCAATGAAGGTACTACGAAGGGAGGAGTATGCGATGGGGGAAAAAAGGAGCAGTCACTGAAAAAGAGCATTGTGAAACAACAGCGATCCGAAATCATCAAAAGAGTTGTCAAACAACAGCGATCCGAAATCATCAAAAGAGTTGTGAAACAAGCAAAGATGGGAAGGGAGGCTTGGGGGTAAAGAGAATGTATCCTGGTATAAGTAGCAAGCAAACAGAGAGACGTGAAGGACAAGATCACGAGGTGAGTGCTGAGATGGTCACGGATTCTGCACGGGAAACATAGATTCAAAAACTCTAAGGAGACTGCAAGGAGAAAAGGGAGGATTTCCGATGGCGTGGAGCAGATAGCCTCGGGATTGTTTTGGATTTGGTCAGGGTACGCCCTGAGCAAGATGTGAGTCTTTAGATATGAAAAAAATTTACAAGTCATGGGAATCATGGAAGAAATTGGAATTGTTCCTCATTGTTACAGAGGATATTTCCTTTTGGTCTTATACAAGCTTGGCTAGTGCGTTTATCAGCTTCCCGTTTGATGGTCCGAAGGATATGGTAAAATTGGAAATCTTGAGTTTGATTGATCATGACTTGGCAGCTGCTGATGGTTTGTTGTAAGAAGATGTTGGAGGCTTTTCGTTTTCTAGTCATTAAACTAATAATGATAGCAGAATCGCCAAAGATCATAGCTTTCTTGATTTCATGAATTTGTAGTTGAAGAATTCCTTGATAGAGCGCCAGAGCCTCAGCTCTGTTGTTTGAAAGGATCCCTAATCCCCACTTAAAGGTGACTAAGGGCTCACCATTGGGATTGTAGATAACTCCCCTTGCTCCCGTTGCTCCTGGATTTGATTTGGAGGCACCATCAAAGAACAAGGAGTGGGTGTTGCTAGTGCGGAGCCACTTGTTTTAGTCATCCTGCTTTAGTCGAATTTTCCAGTTGTGACTGTGATTGTTGTTGAAGTTGTTGTATATTTTCACTGTTGGCAGGATACTGTTCTTATCTATCAGACTCCTTATGAAATCTTTTTCTTCAACCCAAAGACTTGTCATGTCCATTTTTTTTGTGCTCTTAGAACCGATGGTTTCTATCGCAAGGCTTTTAGCCTTGCTGCAAAGATCCCTGATTGTGGTCTCTTTATCTTTAAAGATCTTGTTGTTCCTAGCAATCCAGATCCTCCAAAAGAGGGCAAATGGGAGGGCATCCCACACTCTCTTGGAAATGTTGTTTTTCATGGATTGCCAGGGGTATTTTTTTTTTCCAGTTGTTAAGGACTTCCCCAATGGATTGCAGAGAGTTCCAGGTGAAGGGAACGATTGGGGTAATACTTTTCCAACAAGAAAAAGAAAAAGGACACGAAATGAAGAGGTGTTGGATGGACTCCTCCGTTTCTTGGCAATTAGGGCATTTGGAGGGTCCAACAATACCTTTTTTTTTTTAGATTTTCCGTAGTGAGAGTTTTTTCTTTTAAGAGCGTCCACATAAAAAGTTTCACCTTAGGGATGGCTTCTGATTTCCACACTGTTTTCCAATGTGTCCATGTTGGTGCCGGGTAGTCCCTGTTGCCTAGATAATTGTATCCTGCTTATATTGAGTAGCTGGTGCCAGCAGGGTCCCATCAGAATCCATCCTTGCCATTTTTTATTGTAGGAGCAATGTTGTGGAGGTGTATCTGAAAGTTGTCAAGATTCTCTTTGAGTCATTGAGGGATGGGAGGAAGGCTCCATCTCTTCCAAGCTTGGGTATTTGTATCCCATTGCGAAATTTGATCTAAATTGTATATTTCTTTACTTTGAAGAAAGAGAATTATTGGAGTCATACCTAGAAGACTGCTAATTGGCTGATTCCCCATAATTTTATCAGTGCCAATGTTGATTTTGCTGCCGCCTTTGGGAACCTTGGAGACATTTTGAGCCATAAAGGAGATGGCTTTTTTACAAAGTTTCCAGATCCTTGTGATGTTCCTGTTGGGTATTTCAATTGTAAGCAGTTGCTTCCTTGGGTGGCTGAGGTATTTGGCCTCCAAAAAAAATTTCCACCAAGCTGATTGGTCTTCAATAAGCCTCCAAACTATCTTTCCGCCACAGGCTGAATTGGTGAGAGATGGGAATATAATTCCAAGACCTCCCTTTTCTTGGTTTTGAATTACTTGTTTCCATCCAACCAACTTATATTTTCTCTTTTCGTTTTTCCCTCCCTGCCAAAGGAAAAACCTGAGAATATTGTCCATTTTGCGGAGAAAAGAAGTTGGAGCCTGGGCAAGGGAGAATTGGTAAAGAGGAAGAGAGGAAAGGCCCGATTTAAGCAGTACCAATCGTCCAGCTGGGTTGAGCCAAGTTCCCCACTTTTGAACTTTTCTTTGCATTTTGTCTAAAGTTGTTTCCCAAACATCAACTCTTGAGTTTCCTATATTCACTGGCATTCCCAAATAACTAAAATGGTGCCAATTTAACTTACAAGGCACACCGAAGATGTTGGCTATGTTTTGGAGTGTTATAGTTGAGGCATTCCATCCATAAATACAACTTTTGAAGTGATTAATCATTCCCCCTGAATATCTCATGAATTTGTCTAATAAAGATTTGAATCTTTGAGCTATGATTGTGGACGCCCCTCCAATCAGGAGGGTATCATCAGTAAATTGGGAGTGATTGATGTTTTTCACTCCATTTTCAAATTTTATTCCAGTGATGAGGCCTGTCTGTCGCTTACGGTCAAGGGCGCAACTGAAGGACTCGGCCATTAAAAGGAAAAGGTAGGGGGACAGATGACAGCCTTGCCTTAATCCTCTTGAAGATTGAAAGGCAGGGTCAGGTCTGCCATTGATAAGGGGAGCTATCCAAGGGCCAGAGATACAGGCTCTTATGAGATCAATAAAAAAGGATGAGAAGCCCATTTTTTGAAGAACAACAAATAGAAAGGAGTGTTTAACCCTGTCAAAAGCATTTGCCAAGTCCAATTTCAGGATGAAGCCCTTTTCATTTCTAGAATGGCTTGAGTGAATGGCTTCCTGGACTAAGAGAATAGAATCTAAAATATGCATATTTGTCATAAAGCCACCTTGGTTTTCAGAGATTAACATAGGCGGTAGAGGTTTGAGAAGGCAAGCAAGAATTTTTGTGAAAATTTTGTAAGAAGAAATACATAAGGATATGGGCCGGAAACGGGAGAAATTTGAAGGTCGGTTCTCCTTTGGAATGAGGGCCAGATGTGTTGAATTTGTGTAGCCTCCTAATTTATTTTTCCTCTGAATCCATTTAAAGTATTTGATGAGGTCCTTTTTTATCATTTCCCAATACTCCCTATAAAAACAAATAGGAAAGTCGTCCGACCCTGGTGCCTTGTCTAGCTAGAGGCCCCAAATTGCTTCCTTGATTTCTTCTTCCTTTATTTCCTCTGTCAGCCTTTCATTTGCTTCCACTGCAATCTTTTTTGGCAAATGTTGTAGGAAGTCAGCATAGTTTTCGTCCTCCCCTGATTCAGTTAGCAGCTCTTTAAAATGTTCTAAGGCATCTTTTTTTATGGAAGTTTGATCATTGTGTTGAGTGCCTGCGTTATCTGTGATAATTGTTATATTATTCTAATTTTCCGAACAGTGGCTTGCTTATGGAAAAAAGTTGTGTTCCTGTCTCCGCTCTTCAACCAAGTCTGCCTTGATTTAATTCGCCATTTTTCTTCCTCTTCTCTTCTGATACTGTATAGCCGACTGTATGTTGAAATTTGGTACCGGAGGACAGGTGGTTCCCTAAGGCTTTGATCTTTGGCCTAGGGAAAGTGTCCAAAAGAATTAATTTTTCTCCTAAAGTGACTTTATAGTTTTTATAAAGTTAAATCTAATTTAAAAGTGACTTTAAGTGATAAAGTTACTAAAGTCTAAGTTTAAAGTGACTTTAATAAAGTCAATGTAAAATTAGAAAGGAAAAGTGACTTTGGAAATAAATGACTAAGTGGGTCTTTATTAAATGAACATTTAATCTCAGCTCTAGATCTCAATCTATTTCAGCCATTGGATTTAGGGGTTCCCCAAAAGTCACTTAGGGTTAGATTAAAGGAGGAAAAGGGGGAAAAGGTCATTCATTTTTTCATGAACAGATTGAGAGAAGGAGAGCAAGAGAGCAAGGGAGATTTCTGGACAGGGAGGAGAAGGAGACAGCAGCTTGGCACACATTCCAAGGTAGCATTTTAGCAAATCCGTACAGCTGAGTTAGCACAAAGTGAAAGGCAGAATTTGGGCACAATTTTCTAGAAATCCGTACAGCAAGTGCACAGAAATCGAGGAGCAGAAATCCGTACAGCAAGTGGCTATACCTTGGCATGCAAATCGAGGAAATTCGTACAGCGTATTTATGACAGCATGCACACTTTTCTAGGCAGGCCGTACAGCAACATTTAAGGCTGAAATTGGGCACAAAAATCAAGGAGGCCGTACAGCATTTATTGTTGTTCTGCTTTGTTGTTTGCAAGTTTTTCCAGTTGGCTGTGAGGCACAGAAAACGAGATAAGTTGTAAAAGTTTGCTTGCTGAATTTTTGCTGAATATTTTTCTCACTGTAAAAGGTGTTTTCCATAAATAAGAAAGAGCTCTCGAACTGGTTTCCCCAAGAGTTGTAGGGGGTTTTTCTAGGGTCACCTTGACCAAAAATCACTGTTTTTAAATGTGTTGAATGGTTGTTTGTATGTGCTGATTTTTATTTCTGCATTTTCCAGCGTTCTGTAAAATTTCCAGAATTTGTGTTTTCAGCAAAATTTATTTTTTCAGTTGTTGAGTGTATGGATATGGGAAAGGGCATTTAACTATTTTGAAGAAATAAGGTGAAACTGAAAACCGAAGTGGGAAATGAGAAATTTTTACATGGAATCGGAGCTTGAGTGCTGAAGTGCGGTTTGGGACAGCAAGAAGGAAAATTACAGCCTGCTGATTTTTCGCTCAGAAAATTCCAGCAGTTGATTTTTCACAAACAGCAGCTTAATCTTTACTACAGCGGTGTTATTTTTTCAGTTTTAGGACAGAAGGATGTCATTGGGATTGAGGGTGGGGGATAGGTTGGATGGGCATGCAAATTAAAGCGTTTGGAAGGAGAGAATGTAGAATATCTTTGAGGAGGCAGAAGTTTGGGACATCATGGTGCATACCACACAAAACCATGTTGTAGTGCCTACTGATGTTACTCAGTTGGTTGAGTATAATAAAAAGAACAACAAGGGTAAGAGACTGATTCTAGACGGAGTCAAAAACCATTGCATTCTTCATGTGAGAGGAAAGAGAAATGCCCATGAGATGTGGACAGCAATGTTCAATCTCTACCAGAGTACCAATGAGAACCGGAAAATGGTCCTGAAGGAGAAGCTAAAGACCATTAAGATGGGTAATGATAGTGCAGCTGGATATCTCACAAAGATTACTAATGTGAGAGATGAGTTGGCAGCAGGTGGAGAGGTCATTCCACCCACTGAGTTGGTGCGGATTGCAGCGAATGGTCTCCCCTGTTCATGGATGAACTTTGCTGATAGGGTTTGTGCACGTGAGACCCTTCCCACATGGGAGAGGTTTTGGGATGATCGCATTCAGACAGAGATCAGGAAAGGTCAGCTTGGGGCTAGCCAAGCCAGTTGAGCAGGATGAAGATGTAGCACTGTTGGCAGGAGGCAAGAAAAGAAAAGGGAAGAAGCAGGTTTCCACAAGCAATGGTGGGGGAAAAGGCAAAAGTAAAGGTAAACAGGGTAACACACAGAAGGACTATTCCAAGGTGAAGTGTTGGAATTGTCAAAAGATGGGACAGTATGCAGTTGTGTGTCCGAAGAAGAAGAAGAAAAAGGGGAAGAACCAGAGTGTGGCAGCTTCAGCAGAGGTTGAAGACTTTGCAGATCGTTTTGACCGGGAGTTTGGGTTCACTGCGTGTGAGTCCTCTAGTGCAGGATCACCTGCCACACAGGTTCAGAGGGAGCATGCTTTTCCCTCGATTAGCAGAGCATCTTTGGGTATCTGGTATGTGGATAGTGGGGCTTCACGTCACATGACAAGAGTCTGTGAGTACTTCTTAGAGCTTTCAAAGAGTTGCACGGATATGGAGGTAGTACTCGGTGATGACAGAGTTGTTAGAGCAGTCGATGTGGGAACATTGACATTTCAGAGGGAGTCCAAACCTCCCTTGAAGATGTCAAATGTTCTTTATGTGCCAGGGATGAGGAAGAACCTCATATTTGTCTCAGCTTTGGAGGACAGGTGTTGATGTATACTAGGGGCACTCCAGCTGATTCAGCTAGAGTGATAGGTGTACGCCATGCAAAGGTGTACAAGTTTGCATTCCAGTCCCTTTTGGCATTGAACAATAGTACCGACCGCAGAACTAGCAGTTCTGAGCTGTGTGAGATTTGGCACCGCAAGATGGGGCATATGTATCATGGAGCCTTGAGGACCTTGCGGGAGATCACTACAGGTGTGCCAGATTTCAGTACTGATCACTTTGATACTTGCAGAGGATGTGCGATGGGCAAGTTTGCCAAATCCCCTTTTCCCAGCAGTGACAGCAGAGCGACTGGGATACTTGATTTGATTCATTCTGATGTGAGCGGTCGGATGTCTCATGTTTCCTTGAGTGGATATGAGTACTATGTTTTATTCATTGATGATCACTCTAGGAGGACCTGGATTTATTTCTTGAAGACCAAGAGTGAGGTCTTCAAGTGGTTTAAGGAGTTTAGAGCTCTTGTGGAGACACAGACAGGTCGGAAGATCAAGTCCCTGAGGTCGGACAATGGGGGAGAGTACACCCTTGGAGAGTTTGTTGACTATTGTGCGGAGACAGGCATTAGGAGGAAGTTCATTGTTCCTCACAACCCCCAGCGGAACGTGGTTGCTGAGAGGAAGAACAAATCCATCGTAGGGGTTGCCAAAGCGATGTTACATGATCAGGGGTTGCCATTGTTTTTGTGGGCAGAGGCCTGCAACACAGCTGTTTATTTGCAGAACAGGAGTCCGCATTGTGCCATGGGGCACATGACTCCGGAGGAGGCTTTTTCTGGGAAGAATCCTAATATTGGTCATCTTCGTATCTTTGGGTGCATTACATACTCCTACATACCCAAGGAGAAGAGGACCAAACTAGAGCCCACTGCAGAGAAGGGTATCTTTGTGGGCTACAGTGAGACCTCAAAGGCCTTTCGGATTTACATTCCTGCACAAAGGAAAGTTGTTGTCAGTTGGGATGTGAAGTTCGAGGAGGACAGGGCCTTTAGGAGGTCACGGGAGTTAGAGTATCTGGATCAACCAGACCCTCAGCAGCAGTTGAGTCAGTAGCAGGGATCCAGTGGGTAGGGATCAGGAGGATCCGGAGGTACATCTATGATGATGCCAAGTCCGTCAGTGAGCAGTGGCTCGACGAGCCAGAGGGGTGGTGCTCTGGGCAGCATGCAAAGCAGTCCATAGAGCAGTTCACTAGGGAGTCCACTGATTGATAGTTCACACGGTACCTCAGCTTTTACAGGTTTAGGTGCAGGCAGGAGGACAACAGAGAGGCAGTCAGGAGTTCAGGTTCCTGATGGTGATGAGGAGGAGCAGTTTCATTCTCCAATGGGAGAAGTATGCTCAGGGAAGAGGAAGCCCAAGTGGCTTCAGGACACCTTGAGAGATGCCACATCTGTTGCTAAGCCTAAGAGGCCGGTCAGAGAGAGTAGACCACCTGAGAGGTTTTGTAGCTATATGGCAATGGCTACCAACATCCTTGACTCTGAGCTTTCTAGCTATGAGGAGGTAGCTAGCCAGCAGGTTTGGAGAGAGGCCATGCAGGAGGAATATTCTTCTATCATGAAGAATGATGTTTGGGAGGTGGTGCCGAGGCCTGAGGGCAAATCCGTGGTTACTTCCAAATGGCTTTACAAGGTAAAGCATGCTGCAGATGGCAGCATTGAGAAATTCAAAGCGAGGTTTGTGGCTGGAGGGTTCTCCAAGGTAGAGGGAGTTGATTATGAGGAGACCTTCGCTCCTGTGACTCGATATACTTCGATCTGCTCCATTATATCGATAGCAGTAGGAGATGGGTTGGAAGATCCACCAGATGGATGTGAAGACTACATTTCTCAATGGCTTCATACAGGAGGAGGTGTACATTGAGCAGCCACAGGGCTTTGAGGTGCAAGGGAAAGAGTCCCATGTGTGCAGACTGAAGAAGGCCCTTTATGGCATGAAGCAAGTTCCCAGAGCTTGGTACTCCAGGATAGATACATACTTGCAGGGGATGGGTTTCACAAAGAGTGAGGCAGATTCGAACCTTTACTATATTGTGATAGGTGAGGAGCCTCTCATTCTGGTGTTGTATGTGGATGACTTGATCATTACAGGTGCAGAGAGACTCATAGAGCATTGCAAGAGAGATCGTGCGGCAGAGTTTGAGATGAAGGACATCGGCTTGATGCATTACTTTTTGGGTTTAGAGGTGTGGCAGGAGGAGGGGCATTTCTTCCTAGGGCAGGGGAAGTATATTGTGGACATCCTTGGCAGATTCCTCATGGAGGATTGTAAACCCATGTCGACACCGATGATCACCAACTGGAAGAAGCTTCATGCTTCGGATTCCGAGTTGGTGGATCCCACATTGTACAGGCAGCTAATTGGTTCCTTGATGTATTTGGTCAACACTAGACCAGATATCTGTTTTGCAGTCAACACGATGAGTCAGTTTATGTGTGAGCCTAGGAAGGTTCACTGGGTGGCTGCAAAACACATTTTGCGGCACTTGCAGGGGACAGTGGATTATGGTCTGGACTACAGGCAGGGGGATAGAGTGAGATTGGCAAGTTGTACTAATTCTGATTGGGCAGGTTGTGCTTCTGATAGGAAGAGCACTTTAGGGTGTTGTTTTGGGTTGGGTTCGGCAGTAGTGTCATGGTTCAGCGGGAAGCAGCAGTCAGTAGCATTGAGTTCAGCGAAAGCAGAGTCTATGGCAGCCAGTATAGCTAGTTGTGAGGCCACTGGCTTCACAAGATGTTGTTTGGCTTATTTGTTCAACCGTTGAGACCTTCGATGATTTACTATGATAATCAGAGTTGCATTAAAATCATGGAGAATCCAGTATTACATGACAGGTCAAAGCATATCGGGATCAAATATCATTTCATCAGAGACTATGTTCAGAAGGGAGCTGTGAAGCTTAAGTATATTCCCACTGATGAGCAGGTTGCAGATATTCTTACCAAAGCCTTACCACGAGGCAAGCATGTCTACTTCAGAAACAAGATGGGTGTGGTGAGAAACACCTTGCTCGGTAAGAGGGAGTGTTGAAATTTGGTACCGAAGGACAGCTGGTTCCCTAAGGCTTTGATCTTTCGCCTAGGGAAAAGCGTCCAAAAGAATTTAATTTTTCTCCTAAAGTGACTTTATAATTTTTATAAAGTTAAATCTAATTTAAAAATGACTTTAAGTGATAAAGTTACTAAAGTGTAATTTTAAAGTGACTTTAATAAAGTCAATGTAAAATTAGAAAGGAAAAGTGACTTTGGAAATAAATGACTAAGTGGGTCTTTATTAAAGTGTGGTGAATTAAAAAATAGAAAGTAAGATTTAAATGAGCATTTAATCTCAGCCCTAGATCTCAATCTATTTCAGCCATTGGATTTAAGGGTTCCCCAAAAGTCACTTAGGGTTAGATTAAAGGAGGAAAAGGTCATTCATTCTTTCATGAGCAGATTAAGAGGAGAGCAAGAGAGCAAGGGAGATTTCTAGACAGGGAGGAGAAGGAGACAGCAGCTTGGCACACATTCCTAGGCATCATTTTAGCGAATCCGAACAGCTGAGTTAGCACACAGCGAAAGGCAGAATTTGGGCACGATTTTCTAGAAATCCGTACAGCAAGTGCACAGAAATCGAGGAGCAGAAATCCATACAGCAAGTGGTTGTACCTTGGCATGCAAATCGAGAAAATTCGTACAACATATTTATGGCAGCTTGCACGCTTTTCTGAGCAGGCCGTACAGCAGCGTTTAAGGCTGAAATTGGGCACAAAAATCAAGGAGGTCGTACAACATTTATTGTTGTTCTGTTTTGCTGTTTGCAAGTTTTTCCAATGGGCTGTGAGGCACGGAAAACGAGATAAATTGTAAAAGTTTGCTTGTTGATTTTTTGTTGAATATTTCTCTCACTGTAAAAGGCATTTTCCAGAAATAAGAAAGAGCTCTCGAACTGGTTTTCCCCAAGAGTTGTAGGGGGTTTTTCCAGGGTCACCTTGACCAAAAATCACTGTGTTTAAATGTGTTGAATGGTTGTTTGTATGTGCTGATTTTTATTTCTGCATTTTCCAGCATTATGTAAAATTTCCAGAATTTGTGTTTTCAGCAAAATTTATTTTTTCAGTTGTTGAATGTATGGATATGGGAAAGGGCACTTAACTATTTTGGAGAAATAAGGTGAAACTGAAAACCGGGGTGGGAAATGACAAATTTTTACACTGTAAAGATTTTCTTCTTGATTTTTCTCAGCCTGATAATATTCTTGTTTTTCTAGTGCATAGTGAAGTTCTTCAATTTTGGCTTTCACTTCTCTTTTCTTTGCTTCTGGATCTTTATATTAGGTTTTTGCCCAATTCTTGAGAGCATTCTTTACATTTCTAAGTTTGCTTTCCCAAATAAAACTTGGAGATCCTTCGACATGTCAGCACCAAGTTCGCTGGACCAACACTTTGGCTGCTTCAATGTCATTCCATAAAGGATTGTATTTAAAAGGGAGAGGGCCCAGGGGGCAGAGAGATTCAAGGGTTAAAGCAATGGGATAATGGTCTGAAGCAGCAAAAGGAAGGATGGAAGCGTTGACAGCTGAAAAGGTGGAGAGAAGGGATACATTTACCAGAATTCGGTCGAGCCTTTCCATAATATTATTTCTCCCCAATCTGCGATTACTCCAAGTGTATTTACGATTCTTTGGAATGATATCGACAAGATCACCATGTTTCATAACATTTTCCAGCTGATTTCTAAAAGGATCTGGGTTGAAGCTGCCTCCGTGTTTTTCATTAGCATGTAAAATGAGGTTTAAGTCACCTCCTAAAATGATGTTGTTGTTGTTTTCTTCTGCTATATTATTGCTGAGAGAGTCCCAGCAAACTTCTTTATCCCTATAATAATTCGGGACATAAACATTGTAAATTACAATCTGTTGATTGCTGATAATATTCTGCAATACAATCTTGACCCAATGTTGTTCTACTATTTCTGTTGTGTTGTTCCATTCATCTTGAAGCCAACGTGTAGCAATTCCTCTTGAGGATCCTCTGGAATCACATATACATCCTTTGTAGCGCTTATGTTTTTCAATAATATTGTTCATCTTTGGTTGTCTCTGCTTTGTTTCTTGGAGTAAAACAATGGTTGGTTTCTCTTGGTTAATAAGATCCTTTAATACATTTGATTTGGAGGGGTGCCCTAGTCCCCTATTGTTCCATGAGAGGATTTTAATCCTTTCAGGTGAGAGGTGCGAGGAGTTGCTCTACCTCCCTTGTCTTTGTTTGCTATGTCTTTGTCTATTGGTCCTTGAATATATGATTCAATGGGGTTCTGGAGCCCCAATGCTATGTATTTTTGCGCATTTTCATCCCTGTGTTGTTTGGCACACTTTCTTCCAGGCTTCTTTTGATTTTCTAGAATGGATCCATGCTCCTTGGAATTGCTTCTGGTGATTCTAAGAGGGGAAGGATCAGACGGAAGGGAAGAGGAAATGACCTGGGGAAGGGGAGAAGAGGTAGGATCAGATTGAATCAAGGGAGCAGGGGATTCCTCGGGAAGAGAGAGGATGTGAAAGGGATTGGAAGAGGGAGAAGAAGTAAGGAGATCCGGCTGGCGATCAGAAGATAGGGAAGGTTGTGGGGAAGAAGGGGGAGGAAATGAAGGCGAGGGAGAAGAGGGAGGGGAAATTTGGGGAGGTTGAGAGGAAGGACCTGCTTCATGAGATGGTTTAGGATTGGGGGTTGTCTTTTTCTTTTTAACGGTTTCCCATTCCTCTTCTTGTGGATTATTTTCTACATTAGAAAGTTTAGTGCAACGATTAGCAAAGTGACCGTACTCGTGACATACCTTGCACTTGAAGGGGATCTGTTCATAGTCAAGCTGCCGAATGTGCGTCCAGTCGTTAACCTTGAGCTTGATGGCTTCTGGCAGGCCTTTACCCAAATCAACTTCTACACAGATGCGAGCACAGGCCTGCATGTTATCTTTCGGTTCACTCCGATCAATATATTTCCCAACAACATTCCCAATAGCACGCATAGATTCGTCTCCCCAGCAATGCAAGGGGAGGTGAGGAAGTCGGACCCAAACAGGGACCGCATTAGGAATATCAAGCTCCAGGTCAAAATCCAGAGTCCATTTGTTTAAATATAAACCTCTGGAATCCATGAAATAAGGCCCATTACGAAATATTAAATCCTTGTCTTCCTTTGTCTCAAAATGAAATGTAAAATATCCCTTTCCACAAAATCTGATAGAGATTTTCCCTTGTATTTTGTCTGTCCAATTCCTTTCCACCCACCTCTGGACTGTTTTTGGAGAGGGCTAAATTCCTGTAAATTGCCCAATAAGTCCTTTTTCTGCCAAGGCAAGAGCATCCATTCTGGGCAAAGTTGGAGGGAGAGAAACTTCTTGTAATCCAGCAAGTTTTTTCACGAACTTTGAGACTGAAGGGCGAGCTCGCTGAGGAGGCATGGACTTGATCAAGACAGAGAAGGTGTGTTGGTGCGCTGCCTCCTCCAGCGAAGCCTCCGGAGGGGCCATCCCGAGCGGCCGAAGATCGGTTCAGACCTAATGTTTGCAGGCAGCGGCGGGAACAAAGGAGCGCGCGTTCACTGATTTCATTCTGAGAACCCTTACTAGTGTTCATTGTTGAGTGATCCAATATGGCTTGTTGTGTCTCCTTTAATATGTGGCAAATTTGGGACTGGTTATTATATGTTGTGTGAATGGTGGGATGGAGATTTTGAATCCACGTTTCGCAGCAGCTCCCCAGAATTGGTCCATTTGATGCTCACTAAACCCTACTTCGAATCATTGCACCTTTTCTGTTTCTTCCGGATCACACGTACACCTCAGGTTTGTCATTTTATCGAGGTCCTTGTAATTGGTCCCCTGAGATAGCAGCATCATTCTATCTCCCATGATATTTTCTTTTGAATTCAAGTTAATCTCCGTAACGAAAAAGGATGGAGAAGAGATCGCTCATACCTATAATCTAATCTATGGCCTTTCTATAACAGGACTGTCTTTCTTCACAGTAGGCCTAATATGACTTATTTATTTTTTACAAAGGATATCCGTCTGAGCGGATAGCGTATAAGGTAGTGAGTTGTTAACCCTGTCTCTGATAAGGGTTTTTATATCAATGTATTCGCTTCAAGAGAAGATAATGGTGTGGATTGGTTGCAGTTTTGACTAACATTGAAGGCGCTCTTGGATAGGTGCAGTTGTTGAATGCATACTTCTTGCAGTCCTATTATCATTTGTAACATTAGTGCGCCTGCCATCTATTCATTTTTTTGTGCGATATAGTAAATATGAGGTGGTATCAACATCGAATTGAGCCGAGATTTTGATATTGAAATTTGGAGAGAAGCAGTTGTTTAACGACTCTGTCTCTTAGGTTTTCTTATAGATTTGTTGCTAGTCATATGGTGGTACCAGCATTGTATTGAGCTGAATTTTTTGTATTCGTATTGTTAGATTTCTTCAATTGGTATATTTATCATATATTGCAAGCATACAGCAGAGGCTTGTGTGTTTGTGAGGAGAAACAAAAATGCACGCAAAATTAGATTCAGAGGTGACCAGTTTGGCACCTTCAAACTAGTTTTTCTAAAGTGATGTTTTTGGAGTAATAAGGGTATGTTTTAATATTTTGGAGTGATAAGTTTTTTTTTTAGTGAGAAGTAAGAAATGATTTTTGTACATTTTGGAGGGATAAAGAGTATTCCTAATTCTTTATGTAATGGAGCAATAAGTGATTTTATGGAGTCATAAGGTGCATATTTTGTAAATTCGGAGCGATAAGTGAATTTGTCTGAGTGCAAGTCATTATTGTAATTCAAAGTAATATTTTACTTTGAGAGCGATTGAGTCACTACAGGCAGTTTTTGAAGACAATTTGCTTCCAAAGTTTGCAAGCGTGACATTCTCATTGAGAAGTTTCCACGACAAAGTTGTGACATTGAAGAATAAAATCATAATTTTTGTGGTGCTTGTGTCCTAGATCCACCCAAAATTGAATAATGGGATCTTAGGTACACCGTGTGTAATGAATGTGTGTGCATGAATTGTGTTCAGATTACCAGAATGCTCTCTTTGTATTATGCTTAAACAACTACATGCACATAAGAACGCTTAATCAAGCTCCTGTAGTCAAGCTTAAGTACACAAGAACAAAACGTCACATCATATGATCTTCCAAGCAAGCACATTTCACATCATGTAATCAAAGCAGTCAAGTTAAGGACGCTACAAAATCAAGCATTTCAAGCCAAGACGACATCAACATCATCAACTGATCTGAAAATAAGATCTTAGATTACTTTTAAGGTATTACATACTCATGTGCATGGATTTGCCTATATTACTTAGTGAAATGGATCGATAAGATTGTGAATAATATAGACAATTGAGCAGTTGGAGAAACATAATAGACAAACACACATAACACAGCGAGTTTAATATGGAGTTCACCCAAAGCTCTTGGGCTACATCTCTTGGTTCACCCTTCAGTGGTGACCTCTCTATTATGTCTTCAAGAGCAAAGTTTTACAAAGTGTGAGCTCAATTTGAGTCTCAACACAACAGATACAAACAGCGGGAGTTTTCTTGAATCCCTCAAGCCTCTCTGAGTACATAGACTCTTTCTATCACCCTCTGTCTTTATCTTTGCTCTATCTCAGTACAGCTTTTCTCTGTCTCTGTCATTCTGCGGCTTTTAAAGCCAATTTGCGTTGTCTACTTGTTTCCTCTTCTGGGCTCTCTGGCTTCCGGCCTCTGTCTGCTCAAATCCCCCTCTGAGCGTTAGTAATCATTGCTAAACGCCTCTAGGGATGGTGGCCACCTGTTCTATAATGGAATGGACCATCGGTGCCTTTGAAATCCCAAAAATGGTCATTCTCTGTTTACACAGAGAATACATAGAAAACTTGTAAAATTCTACCCAAACATAGTCTATCGGACTATTAAAAGCATTAATTATGCCTTATATCCCTTCAGATCCGTCTTCGGGTGCCATCGTAAGTAATCATTGATCAACAGCGATTATTGATTTTGGGTGGCTAACACGCACGAGGATTACCCACCCGAAAAGGGTGGTTTTCTTTCTCTGATGCCTAGCCACGTGGCAACCAGTGTATGGGCTTGGGTGGAGCCCGACCAAAACCACTTACCGCCTATGGCCTACCCAAAATCTCGCTCCTTTTGTGGTTTCCCTTTGTATTTGAAAAATACATTAAAACACTGAAAACATTGCATAATGGCTTTATGGTGGACTTGAAATGTTATGCAACTGCATTTACAAACCCTTTCGGGTCGTGTTTCATCATATCAGTGCATTCCCTTCGCTTTTCATTTATTTAACGAAAACGCAAAATACATAGAAAAATGTCGTTTTACGAAACTCAATATATATTAAATTTGGTTCATAATTCCGTCGGGTCCGGCCATCGCATCACATATATATATATATATATATATATATATATATATATAATATATATATATATATATATATATATCCCGCTCCGTTGTACTGCTCCGACACGATATTGCGATGCGACTGTTGCAATCGCATATCGCATAAGTCTCAGGTTGTTGGTAAGCGCTCCCGTATGTTTCTCCGAAGTGATATCGCGAGTTAACCCGAGCCGTCGATCTGCGCGCTTGATCGACGGTCCTTGTTGACCGCACTAATCGTTGTCGAAATATTTATGTGGCAGCCTCCGATAACCTCTGCCGATTGCGATATGTCGATTGGATCTAGACCATTAGTCAGCCAAATTCGAGCTCCTATGCATCACTTTCCAAGCCACCAATAGCTCTGTTCTTGGTCATTTCTTCGTGTTTTTCACTCTCGATAATGTTATCCGCCATTTATAAGAGTTCTTGGTTTGCAATAATTTTGATCTTTAGAAGACTTAGAGGGTGTTTAGGATCCATTTTGGATCATCAACACTTTTTGTATCACTTGTAGATAAACATTTTTTTAACTGAATTGTACGGGTGCATTCTCAGTTGTAACTGACACCCTAATTTGAATTGTTAAGGTGAATACATTCAGTCAAGTAAGTCTTCAACTAAGTCATCAAGATTGATCTTGTCATTTGTCACTTGGGTGCATTTTCGACAATGTTCAACACCCTTCTTTTTCTAAAATCAGCACATTCAATGAGTACATTCAAGAAATCACAGTGTCAATAATGAATCAAGCAAGTTCAAGCAAGCCATCTAGCAAGAAATCATCATTAAACGAGTGTGAATTCTAGTGAGCATCAAATCAAGCCAGTGTTTAACGCAAGTGCAATAAGCAATAAATCAAGCAAACGTGTCACTGAAAAATCAAAGCAAGCGAGTGTGTCATTCAAACAACAAAGAAAGTGAGCGTGTCAAAGTCAAGTGCGAAAGTTCAAAGCACAACATCTACAACAAACGAGCCAATGTGAAGATTGAAGCATTCACAAAGTGTCAGTGAAGCATTCAAGCAAAGCGATTGTCGTCAAGCAAGCGTGAAATCAAGAATTCAAGCAATCAAGTTATAAAACTCTAGCAAGTGTTTAAAGCATCAGCAATAAGCAACAGTACAAGCGAGCCTAAATTCAAAGTGAGCAAGCTAACATAGCGACACACACTCAACTGTCCCAAATTCTTAACAATTTGATTTTATCATCAGCTGACGACATGGTGAACATTAACAAAACAACCCTTGTTGATAGTCAAATGCATCTTCAACATGCACATCAAATGATTGAGTTCCTTCAACTAAAGTCGCAACTACAAAGAACTGAGTTTCTAGAGAATAATGATGCTTCCAAGTCTTTGAACAATACAAATACAGTTGATGGTTTCAAGTCATTGATCCAACCAACTTCAAGTGTCGAAATGGTCCCTGATCCAGTTCAACTTTCTTCCAAACCAATCATCAAACCATAGGAAGAAATCCAAAGTAACAGAAATCAACAAGGCTTAGGATATATCAAAGATGATGCCAACTTGCATATCCCAAATTATTCAAGGCCCATTAAGTTTGTCAGTGCAGGGTTTATTGCACAAATCACATCAGCTAGTTCTGAGAAAGTTGAAGACAAACAGAAATACACACAAACTTAAATTGCAGTCAAACCAAAATGCCTTCATTGTCAAAGAACCGGTCATCTGGAAGATCAATGTTTTGATCTGCATCCTTGTCACCATTGTGGCAAGTCAAATCATTCATCAACACAATGCAGCAAACAACAACAATCAAGTAGATTGAAGATCAATTACTCATGGATTGATCCCTGGGAATGGTCATCCACGGTCAGAAGATTGTATAAGTTTTGCAATCGAATTCACTCAAATATTGTAGCCAGGAGTAAAAATGAAGTTGGTACTCTCGTGCTACTGAACGAGGGAGTACACCAATGAAACACTCCTACACCTGAAGGGGGCCCGAGGGGGGTTCAGAAATAATTTGAAGAAGATTGTCTCTCCTTTCAGCTGAAAAAGTGGGGGGAATGTCAATGAAATTGACAGTGGTTGTCAAACTGAAAGTCTCGACAACATCAGCAAAGCAGCCAGTGGGAATTTTCATCAGTGAGTGAGCATCCGCAAATTCACCAGTGGGCAATTGATAGCAAAGTCAGCAGTGAGCAGTTTTCAAACACAACAAAAGCAACAGTGAGTTGTTTTTCAACGTCATCAGCTAGTGGGTGTTCTCTGTATTTTGTCAGTGGACAAAGGATGTTAATTGCAAGCAAAGGATAGATGGATCCTTTTGTAGCTTGGCACATGATGGAATTGTCAAGCGACATGCAGAGATGAATCAGACATGCAGCTGACTCACGGTCTCTTCATATTGCAGTTTCTTCAACATCCAGCTTTGGCGGTTTTTCAGGCAAATGTTTTTTGAGGATCAACTTGAGAACTTGGAAGAGGGTTCCTTGTTCTTATTTTGGATTTATCATTGAAGGGGGGAATCTTAGCCTCACTCTCATAATAAAAAAATTATAAATCCAAAATTATAATTACATAAATCAAATATTGAGAATTAGGAGTGAGTTCCTCAAACTAGGGAGTTTAGATAGGATGAGAGATTCTCTCCAACTAGTTCTCCTAGATTAGTGTGTTGTTGAGATATTTTCTCAACCATAGTGTCCAAGATAAATGTACTATCTTGAGACCAACTTCCTCATGTATTTATTTTTACTATTATCATTCTTTGTACATTGGATTGATTAATTGTTGACACCTAATCAAAAGGATTGGGTGTACAGTTGTAATTAATGTAAATAAATAATAGAGAAAATAGAGAGTCATCGGGAGATGAACCGAACAGTCACTCCCTCTTGTATATAATAATGAACAACCTGAATGAATAAAATAAGTTTTGATTTGAGGAGTTACCTCCTAGTCTGACATGGTATCAGAGCAAGCACCATTTTTTGGCTTCCCTTTTTAATTTGTAACTCCTATTTTGTTTTGCCTTTGTTTTGCATCTTTTGCAGGCTGACATCTCTGTCAAAACCATGTGAAATCTCATTCATGGTTGTTGCGTCGAATGGCACATTGAAGTCGAATGTGCTGTAATGACTTGGATTTCCTCCTACTCTGAGTATTCACATATATCCTTTCTCATATTCCCTTGAGCCGAATCTTAAGTATTATGTATAAATATCGTCGGGTCCACTTTGTAATTGCATATCGCAAATCTCTTGCCCTGATCACAACCTTCATTAAACCCGCTCGGACACCATTCCCGAGGATTCAGTTTATCAGGTTCATTCTCGACCGTAGATCTCAATCTCAAGATCCGACAGTTGATATTGATTTTGGGGGGGACCACTTGCACGGCAGTTATCAAAAAGTACCTTTTTAATCTCCACCTTTCATCATCACCTCCAAATTTGTCAGTTTATAGATATTTTGCGCGACCTACATGCACGAGAGTTACCCGCCCGATATGAGTGGTTTTTCTCTCTCCCCTAGTCGCTATGTCTCAAACGCTTAGTGGAATCAGGCGCTCCCCACTAAATACCCCTTACCATTTTTTATCCGCCTGAAATCTCGCTTATTGCTCTAAAACCACCCTCCGTCTTGGTTAACGCCTGGGCTTCTTCGCTTCCGATAACCGTTGATCTTCTATAATCGATGGTTCTCCTCCGCTCATCTTCGTCATTCATCTATGCCATACAATGCAACAAAATAACTACAGCTACAGTCAAACTCTAATATTCAGGTGAACGTTGATTGTTGTTAAGTTGAAAGTTGTTGGTATAACGTAGTTGATATAATGATATGCATTCAATTATATCCATTGTGAGAGCAGTTCTCAATGGAAAGGAGAATTATCCTGAATGGTCGCGGAAAAGCCAACACACTCTCATTTTTAATGAGCTATGGAAAGGAGTGTGTGTTGGAGAAGAAGACGAAGCACCAATCCAGCGTACCTCAGACAAGGAGCTCGCCAAGTGGGAAAATAAGAACAACAAAGCCTATGCATTGATTGCACTCCTTTCAACTCATGATTAAACTCTTCACCCTTGAATGACAAAATAATGATCCTCTTGCTCTTGCATCCGAAGTAAAATTTATAATGCATGATATCAAAGTCACTAAGGTTGAATTAGATATTCCTCTAATCGCTTTTCCCAATGCACTTTATGCTACTTACTCCAATTATCTTGAGTCATTGCAAGCAAATGGAAATCTCAAAGATATTACCTTTGACTCCCTTGTGAAAATATTTGTTGAAAGAGAGAAATCTTTCTGAAAGAAGACAGCCCCTGAATCTTTTGAAGAGGCTATGTGCCTTGCTCATAAAGAAAAGAAACTTGCCCAAGATTCTTCCAAAGGAAGAGGCAGTCGTAGAGGAAGAGGAAGATATTTCAGAGGCAGGGGGGGCAGACACTCTCAAAGAGAAAAGTCAGATTTGCACTGCATACGTTGTAAAGAAATGGATCACATGATGCATCCACATGCAAGTTACCTTGGGACAAAATTGAGCAGAAAAGAAACCAACCGAGAGGTAAAACTAATGACAGACAAAGGTAAATCCCTTGAATCCACTCATTATGTTGTGACACAATGTAATATTGGAGTAAATGAAGACTAATTTAATGCTTCACTTGCTTCTTGGAAAAATGATTGGTTGCTTGATTCAGGAGCAACTTGCGACATGACTCATAGAAAATATTTTTTTGAAGAATTTACTGACAATGTTGATGGCGCAGTATACTTTGTAGACCAATCAAAACTCAACCCATCAGGGCTTGGCACAATCAGGCTTAAATTTCCTGGTCTTCCAAACTTTCTTCTGCATCATGTTCTATATCTCCCACAACTAAGGAGAAACTTGTTGTCCTTGGTCCACATCTGCCAGCAAGGTCACTCCATTCATATGTTTGATGCAAGCTTGAGATGAGAAAAGCATCTAACCACTCACTTGTCATGACAGGGATAGAAGAAGAAAGGCTTCTCAAGCTGCAAGGTACCTTTGCTCGTGCACAACATTTCTCATACAATTCCCATTATGAAGGTACACTTCCATAAAGTTTATTATGGCATGCTAGATTTGGACATTTGAACTATGACAGCCTCCGCTTGTTGAAGAAAAATGTGTGTTACTGGTTTGCCTACAATTCCTAGGAAGCTTAAGCAATGTGATGCTTGCATTCTAGGAAATCATAGCAAACAGTTCTTTCATGATTCACACTCCAGAGCACATAGAAAACTTGAACTCATTCATTCAGATTTATGTGGTCCAATGCCTGTTTCTTCTGCAAATGGAAATAAATATATGACGACATTTATCGATGACTACACCAGAATGTGTTGGGTTTATTTATTAAAGAACAAATCTGATGCTTTTCAAACATTCAAGAACTTTCATACATGGATTGAAAATGATGCATAATCTCATATTGGCTCTATTCGCACTGATAATGGAAAAGAATACACTTCAAATGAATTTGAAAACTATCTTCGCCAACATGGGATCAAACATCAAACAATTGTGTCGTATAATCCCCAACAGAACGGTGTAGCTGAAAGAATGAATAGGACAACCTTAAATACAGTAGGCTCCATGTTGTTCTTCAAAAATGTAAAAATGAAGTATTGGGCTGATGTGGTTCTATGTGTTGTATATATAAAGAATAGATGTACATATAATGCTATCAGAAACAAGACTCCTTATGAAATGTGGTATGGCACATACCTTCGGTAAAGCATCTCAGGGTCTTTGATTCCACTTGTTATGCCTTGATAACAAAGGTACATAGAAACAAACTTGGTGCAAGAAGTCGTAAGTGTATCTTCCTGGGTATTCAAAAACCTCCAAAGCATACCGTCTCTTTAATGAAGTCGACAAAAATTTTGTTGTATCTAGAGATGTAATCTTTCTTGAATCATCCAAAACTGACAATGTTGTTGAAAGGCAACTTGATCGCTTGGATAGATTCACAAATACAAAATCATTTCAAGAATTTGATAATCAGATTCCACATCTTGAAGGGGGGATTCCTATACTAGACCAACCTGTGGAATCTTCGTCTAAAGCGCTCTCTCCCCTACATGAAACTCCAACAACGGATGATACTTTGAGTGATGTGATTGATAGAATTGGGAGACTCAATCTTGATTCAGTCCCAACTCAATCAACAGAGCAGCCAGGACCATCTGATAAAGGTTCCCCAAAAGTGGCTGACAAAGACACTTGAAAGTGTTCATCTTAATGAGGTTGGAAAGACAGGAACTAGAAATTCAAACCGAAAAAATGGAGGTAATGTAGATGACTCTAATTCACCTGTTGATATGGATGTCTCTCATGATTGTGAATTCGATTTGTCTACAAAATTTAAACCAACTTCCTTCAAAGAAGTTGCTTCTCATGATGAATGGAAAGAAGCAATGCAAAAGGAGTATGATGCCCTGATAAAGAATGGCACTTGAAAGATGGTTGATCCTCCATTGGGAACTAAACCAATTCGCTGCAAGTGGGTCTACAAGAACAAGTATAAAGTTGATGGCTCACTTGACAAGCACAAAGCCAGGCTTGTGACAAAAGGTTTTGCACAGAAAGAAGGGGTCGATTATGAAGAAACTTTTGCCCCCACAGCAAAATGGGCTACCATCCAGACACTCTTTGCCCTAGCAGCTCAGAACGGTTGGAAATTCCATCAAATGGATGTAAAAACTGCTTTCTTAAATGGAGATCTAAAAGAATAAAAAAAAATAATAAGAAATAAATAATTAATTAATTATGTCCCATCCTGAAGGATTTGTTGTAAAAGGACATGAACATAAAGTATGCAAACTTGTGAAATCATTGTATGGCCTCAAACAAGCACCACGAGCCTAGTACGAAAAATTGACTGAGCATCTTTTGAAACTCAATTTCAAACATTATGATCTTGATGATGCAACTTTGTTTGTCAAGAAAGTTGGAAAGATAGTTGTATATCTTGTGGTATATGTAGATGATCTTTTGATTACAGGGAACAATGAAAGTTGCATTGCATCCATAAAGAAGGAATTGAAGAAATGTTTTGAAATGACTGATTTGGGCTATGTTCATTACTATCTTGGTATTGAAGTAACTCAACATCCAAAATCCATATTCTTTTCTCAAAAGAAGTAAACTAGAGATTTGTTGAACAGGTTTGGCATGATTGAATGCAATCCTCTGACTACTCCAATGGTACAAAACATAAAGCTCACATCCATTAAAGGAAAAGAATTTGAGGATGCAACAAAGTATAGACAGCTTGTAGGAAGTCTCAACTACCTAACTACTACTAGACCAGACATTTCATTTGTTGTTGGAATCCTCTCTAGACCAGGAGGTAACTCCTCAAATCAAAACTTATTTTATTCATTCAGGTTCTTCGTTATTAGATACAAGAGGGAATGATTGTTCGGTTCATCTCCCAATGACTCTCTATCTTCTATATTATTTATTTACATTAATTACAGTTGTACACCCAATCGCTCTGATCTTAATCTAAAGGGATGTTGGTGAGTCCAAGCATCGTTCTGAATCTTTCAAGTTTTTCTCTTCCAAGTGCTTTGGTGAAGATGTTTGCAATTTTCTCATTAGTGGAACAACCTCAACATGATGTCGAATCAGATGATATTTAGTATTGATATGCTTTGTTCGATTATGGAACTTTGGGTTCTTGGCCAACTTTATTGCAGAGGTATTGTCAATCATGAGTGAAGTCGATTGTACCTATTTTACTTGCAAATCTTCAAGAATTTTCCTAAGCCACATAATTTCTTTTGTTGCCTCAGCTACTACCACATATTCTGCCTCTTGTGGAATCTGCTGGAACTGATTATTTACGTGATCTCCAGGAGACAGCTCCTGATCCAAGACTCATAGCATAAGCTGAAATAGATACCCCAATTTCTTTGTCTCCATCAAAGTCTGAATCAGAGTATCCAATCAAGCTAAAGTCACCCACCTGTGTATACTTGATTCCAAAGTCTCGAGTTCCCTTCAAGTACCTTAGAACTCTTTTTGCAATAGACCAATGTCCCTCACAAGGCTTTTGCATAAATCTGGAGAGGATTCCGACAGCAAACGAAATGTCTAGTCTGGTAGTAGTTAGGTATTTGAGACTTCCTAGAAGCTATCTATACTTTGTTGCATCGTCAAATTCTTTTCCTTCAATGGATGTGAGCTTTAAGTTTTGGTCCATTAGGGTAGTTAGAGGATTGCATTCAGTCATGCCAAACATGTTCAACAGAGCTCCAATGTACTTCTTTTCAGAAAGGAATATGGATTTCGAATGTTGAGTTACTTCAATACCAAGACAGTAATGAGCATAGCCCAAATCAGTCATTTCACTTTTTTACTTCTCCTTTTTTAACAAGAACCCCCATTTAATATACTTGGATACTTGTATATAATATCAATGATATAAGCCCTTCGAAATCAATGACAACAATTTTTCAACATATGTTTCATCCTATAGCTCATAGAACAATCATGTCATGCAAAAAAATTATTGTCAATGGGTTACATCCATAACCCTAATCATTTTTTTATGCCACTTACAACACAAACATCCATGAATAGAAACACGCATTGTCTTGTTTGTCTTTTAAAGTCTATTTGATTGAAATAGTAATATAATCTTAATGTATTAATGTTTGTATTGCCCTTGAGAGCATTAAGGTTGGGCCAATGACCAAAATTATAAACGCATGAGCGAATGAAGGACAAGCACATGCAAGTTATCCATAAGAGCACATAAAATTCACATCAAGGTAAGCCCATGAAATTTTTGAGCTTGAATTTATGTTCGTTGGAAAATTTATCAATGATTATGAATGCATCATATCATTGATTTAGGTGTTATATGAATGACTCACTAAGATATTGGGCTAAGAATGACTGCATGGAGATTGCTTTAACTTGGTAGAATAGGCATAAGGAATTGTGGATGAAAAATGCTTATGTCAACTCATGCATTGGTGTTATTAACAAGACCTAGTTGGCTCCTACTCATCTAATGGCTAATATTACATATGAATGCAATCTCACATGGTTAAATGATGACATAGGAATGAAATATTTTGTTGTTATGGTGCCGTCAGTATTTCATTAAGGTCTTGCATCTACTAATTAACAAGAAGTGAAACTTACCTCTCTTTTGCATAGAAATTCAATAAATAAGCCCTCTTGGAAACTCCTCAACATTATAACTCATTTATAGCCACACCAATTCTAGTAAAACATTGATGATATGGTAGGAATAAATAAATTCTTCCATCCATTTTAAGAAACCAAATCTACTACACTTAAAAAGATAAAGCCCAACTCTTTATATAACAATTTGAATTGGTAAATTTATTAAGAAGATAGGGTAGGGACAATCATGTTTGAGGTACGAAAGGAAGGAAATTTAAAAATACGTTTATAGAGAATATTCTCTTTAGTGTCTAGTCTCCAACACAACTTGAATCACTTCATTTTGATTCCACATGAAAAAGATATGCCCTAAATAGTGATAAATAGTGATTTTTAGTCTGAAATTTGCACTGCTAAAACTTTACCTTTGAGGATGTTCATCACATTAGGGGAATATCGAGCTCTAAAATTGGCATCGTAAGGAAAATAATATAACAAGAGTTATGAATTTCTTTTCTAAGTTAGATTTGTATTATCTTCAGAAATCAAGTTACATCATTGACAAATAGTCAAAAAAATATACCGACCTCACTTTTTACCACAAGGAAAACTAGATATGTTGGTCAATATAGGAAAACATTAAGTTTCGAAAAAAATAAGGAACATCAATTGATCATGGAAAATCCATATGAAAATGACACAACATGCTATAAAATAAGACAACATAACATCCAAGTCAGATATATGAAGATGTCACTAGAGCAGGGTCCTTCGCACTAGTACCAACTAGTGCAAAGAGCTTGAACTCACATTGGACGTGCCTCTCTATGTGTGCCAAGTACACATCTATAATGAACAAAATTCATATATGCAGTGGAATATTGAAAACATCTGGAATATAAAAGTATTCATAGTAGGACAAGTAATAATTTTAAATAAGAATTGTTGAATGTACATAAGATATGATATGAGATATTACAGATGATGGCTCGCTCATATACCTAAGTGTGTGCCCCTTCATGAATGGACATGTCCTTAGAGACATACCTCTTCAATAACTAATTATTATTTATTTAATCATTATTTATGATTATTATTCTTTATATTATTTTTATATATATTATATTCATAACATTGCCTTCCTTTTCAGAAAAGCTTTGTCATCAAAGCTTATCGTTGACTAGCCGTATCATTTGTTTATTTGTCTTGTAACCTATTTGCATTTTTTGAAATTCTTCAAGTTGTCATCTTCGATGATATAATATGATAGGATCCTCTGAGTGATAAACAAAATTGTTGAACTAAGAGAGGGTTTAACCATCCTAAATCGATCTTCTATGTAATCTTGTGATTGTTGGATACTTCGAATGATTTTTTATCATAATACTAATTGTATTGATATCGATATTCTTGGGAACATTTGTTAGTTGTTTATGGTATGATGGATATAGACTACTTAAGATGTACGTTGTTATGATTTGGGGGTCGATAAGGAGTTCTTGTGATCTGATATCCCCTTGACCAACTTGTGGCGATCTCTTGGTTTACTTGAGATATATGGTTTCCTTTATATATGAAGGTCACTTGGTTAATCATTGGATATTCACTTGAATTTTTTGTTTGAGATGCAACATCCAAGTATGTCTTCACTTCAATTTGAATTGGATTTGTTTAAACTATGAGATTAATAAGATATATGTTTGTTCCCTTTTCTTCAACTTGGACTACTATGTCTAAAGATTTTGATGTTTCTTTTGTTATAAGTTATTCAAATTTGTTCTTCAATGATTTTTTATCATCTTTAAGTTTCTTAATCTGAGTGAGTATATTTTGATTCTGATTTCTTAAATGTAAGAGTCTTCATTTTTTGAGTCAACTTTATTTTAACATTCAAGCTTTTTATTTTTTAAATCTATGATTTGTTCTAATAACCTTTGACTAAGGGTTTTTAAGCACAAATTTTCTTCTTCTTTTTTTGATAGACTCTCGGTGAGTTTCTTCTCGGAACATTTTTTTCTTACTTTAATTTTTGCTTCTTAGCCTTGGAATTTTTACTTTCACAAATAATTTTTTATTATGATCTCTTAGACAAAGAATTTCCTTGTCCTTTTTAGTTGATTTTTTGTAAAACAAATCATCATGTTCCTTTTCTAATACCTTGTTTTTTTGTTTAAGTTATGCAAGTTCTTCCTCTAATTCTTTTATTTGTGTTATTATATTACCTTAATGATGTTTTTATGTACTAAATAATTTTTCACATGTTGGACATCATATTTTGCAATTTTTATGAATCCACTGATACATAATTTCCACTTCACAAAACAAACATTTAGTTCATAATATTGACTGAACTAATATTTGTTTGTGAAATGTATATATGAATATTTGGTTCAAAATATATATATATATATATATTTTATATGAATATATATATATATTTCATTTCACAAAACGTAATATTTGGTTTCGAGTTTTGTGAAATGGATATATATATATATATATATATATATATTATATATATATATATATATATATATATATTTGTTATCCTTCGTGTTTGGATTTATTATAATCTTGTTATGCTTATAACTTCCCTAATTAATGTAATGGGTCGAATGATTAAATCTTGGAATATTTTTTTAGTTTTGTGTTATGAGGGGTCACGACGCATGTATATATTGGAATGGTGGCAACATTATGAGCGATCACAACACACATTCAAACGACAGTGGCACTTTGAAAAGCCCAACAGTGGTGAGAAAACCCGATAGCGATTTCGGCTGGCAATGGTGGTACGCTACGTGTAGCAATGGTGGAAGGCATATGTTCAGAAACGACGGATGAGGGTGGGGTTGGATGAAACAGATGGTTCTGATACGATCTTACATTTCCTGTGAACATAGCACCCGCCAATTGATTAACCTAATAGAATGCACATTTACTAAATAAATGCACAACTAGGTTTTTAACACAATTAGCAAAAGAAAAAATACACAACCAATTTAATCACATGATACAAGGAAACTCTATCCAATAAATAGTTCTTAATTAATTTGAATTTACTTAGGCTCTTGTTCTAGGAGAATGACCCAACTAAGAAAATTACAGATACATGCCCTAGATCTGATCTAGCGGATCAAGCCCGAGATCTATCCTCAATCTCTTTGGTTGATCTAGATCTCCAGAGTTGTATTTTTGCACTTCCTCAAACCCAACATAGTAGAATGGAAGTCCTTCTCCACTCATTAAAATGTCTCTCTCAATGTCTTGTACTATTTATGGTGTCTTTCTTTTCTCTTTAGCCTTGCTTTTATAACCTTACATTGAGCTAAATCCAAAACCCTAATCTCCAAAATTAGTAACATCCAATATTAAATCTCACTTCACTTGAAATCAACAATTGAGATGAAAACATAATCACCAAAGTAAATTACCTCACTTTTCCCAAGTTTATTTAGCTCAAATAGACAACATAACAGTTATGTGTTTTTCCCAAGTTAAACTTAGACTAAGTTATATTAGCAACTTGTTCACACTTGAGCAAGTGTCCTAAGGATATTGTGGGTGACTTCCACATGCCTAGACATGTAGGCCCATGCAAAAGAACCTTCCTAAGCTACGAACATCAACAACCCCCTCTCCCTGTGACCCCCGCAACTCCTACACTCCCTCTCATGTTGCATTATAGGTCACCCCACTAGTTAGCACCCAATCTGTAGTGGCAAGTTTACAACCTATCACTTGTTCTAAGCCCACCACTACAATTCGAGCACTACCCTATGGGATGGCATAGAGCACAACATATGAGGGAGTGATGGAGTTGCAGGATAACAAATGATGGGTTATAAACCCGTCACTACAGGCAAGGCACCAACCTATGGGGTAGCACGAGGTACATTAAGGGAGGGGGTGTGTGAGTAAAAGGTGGGGGGGCAAGACGTGGGCGCGTATGACAAGGTAGGGAACAGGTGGGTGGAAAAAGGGAAGAAAGAGGGTTTGTTGGATAAAGAATGATTTCAGGTTTTAGTTCCACTGCCCCTCTTGCCCCAACCCCCCTTCTCTCTATATCGATTAATTTTTCAAGTTTTTCTAATTTCATTTTTTTAATTGAGCTTCATCTCTTCCAAGAATATATATACCCCTTATTTCTCAAGCTTTTCTAATTTCATTTTTTTAATTGAACTTCATTGCTTCCAATAATATATATATATATATATATAGGTGTTAATATTATTCCCTTAGGTTTATAATACCTTGGGGTTATAGAATTAATCCATTGGTTTATTATTTCCTTGGGTTTATTAATATAGGGGTTCATATTCTTGGGGTTAATATTATTCATAGGATTTATAATATTAATCTTAAGGTTTAATATATATCCCTTGGGTTTATAATCATGGTCAACTATAAAAATAAAAATAAAAAACATAATTTAGATTTCTTGCATTTGACATAGATGCCTGAGACAGATTCAAAGTTTAAGATGATGGAGGGTTTAGGGTAAACCCTAGGGTTTTTACTGCAGATTACTACAGGCAACAAGAGTTGTGTACTCGTAACCGACTGTTTACCCGTCGCTTCCGTTTTCCTGCCCGTCGCTTTCGGCTGCCGATTTCTGGCTGGGAATATGGCAGACACTATGGATTTCGAAGAACTTGATTATTCCGAGGAGCCCTTTCCAACCTGTGTCATATTTGGGAACCCCTGTTTCTCCTTGCCGGCATCTGGCCCTATTTCCTCGCCTGAACCTGCTCCGCCCATAACATCGTCGGTGGTCTCCTTCTTTAGGCATTGTTTTGTGCCCCCTCACACCGGATCACTCTGAATTGATACATCAGCTTTGGATTGTCCCCATGTTTCTCCGGGTGCCCTCCACATTCTTACTGTGAATACTCCTCCATCGCCTTCTTTCAATCCTCACCCGTATGTTTCAACATTTCTCTCTGCGCCTCCTCCAGAAAACCCTCCCTCAGAAGCTCCACACACTCTCCCCTCCGCTCACCTGTCGTCGGGTTGTTTTGAGACCCCTGCAGTGAAGGTAAAACCCGCTAAACAGGGTACTTTGGAAGGAGTCCCTGATCCATTGGTGGACCATCCATCCGCACCTCGCACGGGCAAGAGGAAGACAAAGTGCGTGAAGGCCACCTCTAACGACATCACCATCAGATTCAGCGAGACCTCTGCAATTGGGGAGGCGACCTACATGGCCAGTACGGTACTTGTTGGGCATGTTCATGTCAGAGCATACTTGGCCAACAGACTCACTCTATGGGTCAAGGAGATATGGGGTGGATTACTGAAGGAATTGCCTAAGGTGCAGATCCTTCCAAGGGGTAGTTTTCCCTACATTTTGCAAAGGAAAACTACACGGATTTGGTCCTTGCCAGGTACTAGCACATCAAGATGGCTCTGGTTCTACTAAAGCGATGGAGCCCTCTATTTGACCCTGAGCAAGAGCAAATCGGGGCCGGACCCCTCTAGGTACGTTTGTCGGGGCTTCCATTACTGTACTGGTGTGAGGAAGTCTTCATCAGAATTGGAAATGCTCTTGGCACATATTTGGATCATGACCATACATTTGCGGAATCGAAGAATCGAACCCTCGCCCATATTCTGGTCCATTTGGACACCTGCGAAGGACTGAAGGAGAAGATAACATTACAATGGGGAAAGTACATCAGAGTCCAAATCCTAGACTACGTGGGGGTTCCGTTTCGTTGCCAGCGATGTCATAAGGTAGGGCATATCTTCAAAGATTGCCCTCTTGTCAGAAAATCAGAGGATACCCTAAAGGCTACACTTGCTCCATCCAGGATCAACTCACCGGTCATTATGCGCTCTCCTGCTCTAGGGCCTACTCCCCCGACAAGCTCTCCTCTTCATAAGGCGGTGGACTCAGTACACAGATCAATCTCGCCGCCACTCACTAGGGCTCGAGCAGCGGCTGAAGCCGCAAAAGCTTCGGGTACTCCTCTGACCTCATCTACCTCTAATCTTGATTTTTGTTCATCTGTTGTTTCATCATCTGGTTACACATCCATGGCACACTGCACAATGTCGACTCCTCCGCTTATTGCCACTACCGCCCCCTCTCTACACTCACTCTCTACTTCCTCCACCTCTCCATCATCCTCCAGGGTTTCACCATCTCATCACTACTATGTGTTCCCAAACCCTAGCTAATGGCACCATGGCTAGACAGGCTGGGCTGGGTCTTACCCTTACCGGTTGGGTTCCTTTGACATCTCGGGGGAGGAAGTCTAATCTTTCTAAATCCATAAAGCGTGATGGGGCATAGGTTATTTCTGGTCGTCAATCCATTCTTGACGAGGTTCTTAGAGCTTTGAACACCCCGAGTCAAGGTCCCCCATGAAGTGTTTATCCTTTAATTGCAGAGGCATGGCTAGTGCCTCTAAGAAACTAGCCCTGAGGAGACTTTTTGAGGTTGAGACAATTGATATCATACTGCTTCAAGAAACCCTTGGTTCGGCTAATCAAATTGCCAGCTCCCTGCAATCTCTTGCCCTGGGTTGGACCTTTTTGGCTTTGGATGCTATGGGGAGATTTGGAGGACTGGCCATTGGATACAACCCTAGAAACATCAAGGTTGAAGCATCATGGGGAGGTCTTGGTTTCTTGGGCATTGATTTATTCTCGGCTGAGCTTGGATATAACCTTCGGGTTGTTAATGTATATGGACCCTATCATCAGAGGGAACATTTCTGGCAACATCTGCTGACCCTCTCGATCCTTGCTCCTAACCACATTATCATTGGAGGAGACCTTAATTTTTCCCTGGGTTTCTGTGAATCTTGGGGGACTATGGCACAAATGGATTCTATCTCAAGGTACATGACAAACCTTTTGGAGCAGCCCAATTTCGTAGATGTTCCCATGCATAAACTCCTTCCCACTTGGAGGAATAGAAGGGTGGGTGAAGCGGCTCTAGCAAGAAGACTAGACAGATTTCTAATGAAAGGTCCCCTTCTACAGTGTCTGCACCATTACAAACAATGGGTTGGCACAGGGGGCATATCGGATCACTCCCCAATATATCTGGAGATTATGGGCCCTCACCATAAAACAAAAGCCCCCTTTAAATTCAACCATGTTTGGTTACAGGATCCTGCCTACATCAGTTTGGTCACAGACTTCTGGGCTGCCAACCCAATTAATAGAGTTGAATCCTTGGCAAGAGGATTTTGTCAAAATCTATCCAACCTCAACCATCTCTCAATTAACTGGGCTAGAGAGAAAAATATGAGGGAGAACTCGCTACTGATCCATATTGAATCTGAGCTGAGCTCTCTACTTGATGAGAAGTCTGGGGTTTATATCTGTTGAAGACAAGTCACAATTGGTTGAGTTGGAGAACCAGAAGGCTCACATTTTGAAGGAGAGAGAGGAATCCATGAGATTGAGGAGTAGAGCCATATGGTTGAAAGCTGGGGATGATAACACTAGATTCTTTCAAAATTATGCTAAGGGTAGAAAGGTATCTAATACCATTTGGAACCTTCTTCTACCTGAGGGAGGTATAGCTGATTCTTTTAACAAGCTCACCCATCTTGGCTCTACATACTTCCGGAATCTGCATAAAATCCTCTTGGTTCAAATCTTGCTGACATCATCAATGTGGTTCGACATTTCCCAAGATTTGTCAATGAGGAAGAGACAAAAGAGCTATATGCACCGGTAACTACTGGTGAACTGGAAAGCATGCTTAAATGGTTCAAGAAGGACAAGAGACCGGGCCTGGACGATTAGACCATAGAATTCTATCTTGCCTTCTATGAGCTTCTGGGACGGGACTTGTTAAAAGTTGTGGAAGAGTGCAGATTATCCGGGTCTATGCACAATGCCATCAATTCGACCTTCATTGCCCTCATCCCAAAATCTGACACTCCTTCCTCTTTTGATGATTATAGACCCATATCTTTGTGCAACTGCTTGTACAAAATCATATCTAAGATTATAGCCAATAGACTCAGGCCTATTCTCTTGCGTCATATTGCCCCTCAGCAATTTGCCTTTCTTGAACACAGACAAATTCATGAAGCCATTGGTTCAGCACAAGAAGCTATTCATTCTATCTGGACCAAAAATCATAAGGGCATCATTCTCAAGATAGATCTGGCAAAAGCCTTTGATCGTGTAAGATGGCTTTACGTTAAGATGCTTCTTATCCATTTGGGCTTCCCTCATCACTTCATCACTTGGATTATGGCCTGCATTACTACCCCCACCTTCAGTGTCCTCATTAATGGCTCTGCTTCTCATTTCTTCCATCCTGAGAGGGGGCTTAGACAAGGATGCCCACTCTCTCCCCTCCTCTTCCTGATTGTCATGGAGGGACTTAGTCGCTTGATTGCATCGGCAAAGAGGGATGGTGATCTTCGTGGTCTTAATATTTTTTATGATTGCTTCCTCACTCACCTCCTTTTTGTAGATGATGTTCCTATCTTCCTTGATGGTAGTATTCGGGACTCTTGTACATTCTCCAAAATCCTCCTCCTTTTCTCATCTGCTTCCGGGATGTCAACCAACCAATCAAAATCTACCATCACCTTTGCTCGAACCTCCATCCATAAATCCCAATTTGCACATCAACTCTTTCCTTATCATATCCATCCACTGGATAGGGGTCTCAAATACTTGGGATTTTGGATAAAACCTTCTAGTTAGAAGATCGCAGATTGGGTCTGGCTAATCACAAAATTGGAAAAAAGGTTGTCCATCTGGAACCATAGATATCTATCCAGGGCTGGCAGACTCGTCCTTATCAAATTTGTTCTGGAGGCTACACCAGTCTTCTGGATGGCACTTGCTTGGATTCCCAGGAATATCTTAGCTCGTATGCAACAACTTTGCAACAAATATCTTTGGAATGGGAATGAGGACAAAAGAATTTTTGCATGTGTTAGCTGGAAGAAGATTGCATTGCCTAAACATTGGGGCGGTTGGGGTCTAAAAGATCTCCGATTATTTTCACAGGCCCTTGCTGCTAAAATGGGTTGGACGCTATTGACTAGTCAGAACCTTTGGACATCTATTTCTTATCATAAGTATATCTGGCCTCAACACATCATGGACTGGGTCTGATTGCCAAGTTGGCCAAAATTAGGCATCTCATCAGTATGGAAGGCACTCCTACACTCTCTTCCACATATCAAGGACAATCTTGTTTGGCGAATCAATGACGGTACCAAGGTCCGCATTGGTCTGGATCCATGGAGGAGGAGGTAGACATCAGCTTTCCAGAGAACTCATTCAACATCTACACTCTCATGAGATCAAGGTGATTGCAAATATTGCAGACCATCAAAACTCCTGCATATTTTCTCAAGCATAGAAATCTGCTTGGCAGCTTGAATTACCTCCATGTTGGCACCAGGAATGGCAAGAATACATCTCTGCTCTATCCGAATCACACATCAAGATAAAGGAAGGTCCTGATGAACTAATCTGGTGTCATGCGGAGAATGGTATCTACTCTCCCAAGTCCGGGTATCTATCCTTGATACTACACAAAAAACCAGATCAAATTACATCTTGGTGGAAGTATATTTGGAAACTTACAGCACCGCCCCGGACCAAATTGTTTTTCTGGTGTATTCTTAGAGACAAAGTGCCTACAGGAGAACACCTCACTCACAGGTCCTTCATGGGCCAAACTGGTGCATCTTATGTAAATGTGCATCTGAATCAACTACACATCTCTTTTTAAACTACTCTGCCCTGATCACTCTCTGGCAAATCTTATCTTCTACCATACATTTTTCTGGGCAATGGGCCGACAATGATCTCGGCAGTGCTTGGGAGGACTGGGCTAATCGACACAAGGGTTCCAAACTACAGAGCCTCCCCTTGATCACCCACTGGTATGTATGGTTGGCCCGAAATCGATCCATCTTTGATAATAAACCAGTGTATTGGCCACACGTTGCGGCAAGTATTGTATCAACTTATAATGAGATGCCCGATCCACAGATATCTAGAGTGCGCAGACCTCATGCTCCTCCTCCCATTGATAGGAACACACCTTGGGCGTTTTTTGATGGCGCTGCCAATCAATAGGGATGTGGTGGCAGATTTATCCTATACATCAATGAACCACATTTTTATAAAGTGAGGATGGAATTAGGAGCTGGAACTAATAATTTCGCTGAAATCATCACCTGCAACACCTCTTGCATTTCTCCTTAGGACATCATTGCATTAACTTGAACATATTTAGAGACTCAAAGATGATTATAAATTGGTTCAATAATATTACTGCTTGTCACATTCACACACTAAATAATTTATTGGATGAAGTTAATATTTTCAAGGCTCAATTTAATAACATCACTTGCAATCATATCTACAGGGAGCATAACAATAGTGTTGACCAGTTATCCAAGGAGGCCTCATTACTACCCAGAGGAGAGTGGATGATCCAGGAGCAGCGGGGGTCAAATAAATACCGCTACTTCCATCATCGATATATAGATCAGCATTATCACAGGGCAGAGCCCATGAACAGTGGATCTTTTTATGACTTTTACTGAAAATTACAAATTTTGACATTTTATATAGTTATATAATCTGGACATATTATGCTAGTTTCTTTTTGAAATGCCCTGTGTGGCACATGTACAAGCCTATAACAAACTATATCTACAGATATTATGGTAGATCACCTTGCACAGTGAATCTGAATAGCTCATAGTTTTTGATATATTTTGAAACAAGTCCTTGGTGACTGAATCAATACAGTATATGCAATCGCATCTACAATATGTAATTTTTCATGATTAATGAAAAATTACAGATTTTTCCAATGGAAACAAAATATATATATTATATATTATATATATATATATATATTATATATATATCTTTGGAAGAGCTAAAGTTCAATTAAAAAAGTGAAATTGGAAAAACTTGAAAAATAAGGAGTATATATATAGTAGGGACGTGGGGGTCAATTCTGAAATCATTCTCTCTCACAAACCGCCTTTCCTCCCTTTGGTCACCCACTCACTCCCTTGCCTAATCCTCACCACTCACCCCCTTGCCTAATCCTCCCCAGTCTAGTTCAATTCAATGACAAAGGAATGGGTGGGTGGGTACCCAGAGAGAGGAAAGAGGGTTTGTGAAGAAGCAATGATTTTGAATGATTTCGGGAATCATTCCCCTTCCACGTACCCCTTAGCCTTCAACTTTTTTAAATTTTGTTTATATATTTATATTATATATATATATAACCTTTGGGTTGTGCACAAATGGATTTTTATACCTCTATAGGCTAAGTTAATATGATGGGCTTTATTTGTAATGGCCTTGAGCTTTTATGTGGTCTACGCAAGCCTGTAAACCTGGAACATATATTTTCCTCTATTAAATATTAAAGATTTTCTCAGTTGTATATATATATTATGTTGTCGTGTGTGTGTGTGTGTGTTTTTTCGTGTTAATTTTTTTTATTAGCTTTTTTATTTTTGGTTTTTTATTTTTTATTTTTTATTTTTTATTTTTTTACTTTTTCAATTTTTTTTATTATGCATTTCTTAATAGTTTAAAACTTTCGCTTTTTTGCAATTTCGTTTTGTAGATTTAAATTATTATATTTTTTAACTATTGTTTAGTTTTTTTGTAGTTTAAATTGAGTCTTTCATTTTTTTTTTCTTTTTTTTTCTTAATTATTTTTTTTATTTTCAATTATTTTTTTAATTGGAGTTCTTTCATATTTTTTAATATTTTTGTTTTTTTTCTTTATTTTATTTTTTTAATCATTTTTTCTCTTTTGTTTCAATGCTTTTCACTCCATATTTGTCTGAAAATTGTTACATGTTTAAACCCCAAAAAAACCAAAGTGCAAATTATAGCAACATGTTTGGTCTGGATATTGATTTCATGGCTTCAATTCACAACAATGTTAGTTGTCAAGAACATGGTTCCAAACACTTCATAATATTAACCCATAAAAAATAATAATAAAATAGTGCTCAGCTTGCACCACTTTTGGTTTCGGATGTAGATTTCAAGGGTTTTTAACAAAGCAGGACTAGTTGTCAAGACCACAGTTTCAACCAAGATATAATTTTAACCCCAAAGAAAAAGGGGTGATGCTGAGAGCACCATTTTTTTGTTTTGGAGGGCTCAAATTTAAAGTTTTTGTTTGCAACTTTACAAATGACATTGCTAAATTTTCATTTGAACTTGAAAAGAAAAATGTGCTACCAATAGAACCATTTTCATAACTTTGGACAGTCTTTTTCAAGTTTGCAACTTGAAAAAGACTACCAAGCCTCCCCCTCAAAGAGGCTTGTCGTTCATTCACCTCAGTTAGATTTATGACCATTGAATTAGGTATTTCTTATGCTTGTTTGATTATTATATTAATGACCGCTGAATTAGGTATTTCTTATGCTTGTTTGGTTATTTGGTTCATAGCCTTACCTTAGCACTGAAGCATATGACATTACACCTTACCAAGAACCCCATATTCATGATTCCCATCCCCACATGGATTTACAAGTTATGACATTGCACCTACCCTCGAGAGGCCCATGGTAAGCACAGAACCACAAACTTCTGGCGAGAACAATTTTTTTTCCAACCAAACCTTTGTGGTTGTACAAGATCACATTTCAATAGAGCTTGGCCTCTAAGCATTCTGATGAGACAATCTAGAAAACATATAGATCCTATAACTTCTGTTATCCTTCACTAGACTATAGCCACCATCATCACAGATATGGGACACTTCTGCTTAACATGGAGGTATAGATGAGAGTTAATCATTAAGTTTCAAGTATAAGAAAAGACTATTAATAATTATAAATTGCACTTCCCACTTTATTTTTCCCATCTCATTGGTCACACTAGATCACCCACTTATTGTTGGGCAATATTTTAATATACCTACAAAGATTTCTTTTCTTTATAGTGTGTTGATCAATTTGGTCCCCATTCAGAGAAAAATAAATCTTCTTTGCATAACAAGCAGATTCTTGCAATATGTCTTCTTACAAGAGAGCCTCCAGTTGTTACAAGTCTGTTAATTCCACGATACCCTAGGTTTGGAAATTCTCATTCCATTTAATGCAAAGCAAGCGGGCAACCATTAATGAAAGCCACCTCAGATAGAGAGACCATTGCTCACTTTAATGCCCAGAAAATCTCTATAAGGCTTCAGATAATGAACAGAAGATCCCATCAGCATATATTTAGCTTTTGTTTTATTTGCAAATTTTTTACCACAAATGTGCAACAGCTTTAATGGCCTCTTGGTATTAACCTAAAGCATCTGGAATCTAGATTGCATGCCCCACAACGATTTTGCTTCTCCAAGCTTCTTATCTGATAGATTGCATTATTACCCAAAAGTTCAGTTTTTCTTCCTACAAGGATCCAAGCCCAAGCTTCTGCTATAAAGAAATGGCTAAGAGAATCTGAAAAATGATCACTGAGAGCACTTTGTCATGGATAACTGGTTGTTCACTAAAATCTGGTAGTAAGCATTTTGCTTGCTGGAAGGAATAGCAGTCCAACAATTGTGCATCCACATCTGCAGTTTCAAACCATTTGTCTTATAAAAAGCTAAAAGTTTTGTGATAGGAATGATCTTGCACCTCAAAGTTAGTCACTGCAACAATAGAACCAAAGAACTGTTATTTACAGAACAGCACACATTATTAGCAGAATCTGTTGCATGGTCTCTCAACAGCTAATGCTTGACATAAAAGGCAACAGGCAGACTAATAGCTTGAAAACGATTGCTCACAGCACGTTTAGTATGCCATGAAGTAATCCTTGATGATGCGTCCTCTTCACTGTTACCAAGAGATAATGCAGTTAATGTTGATGAAGCACTCTTAAATTCTGATGAATCAAAGTTGTAGACAGAGGTATTAATTTCATCCTTGTGGTCAACATGGCCTATATTTACCTTGTCACCTTCAGATTTTATCTCATTCGTGGCCTCTTGTGTAGAAGCGTCGATTTCCAAGTTCCATCAACTTTGATCGTCTTCATAAAGCTAAACATAACATGTGAAACTTGCATCTTCCAGAAATTTTTCATTATAAAATTTCTGTAGATTAGAATGTTCATCAACAAGGGCTAAAGAACACGCTATCTCTCCTCTTATGTCTTCTGCCACTGTATAAGTTTGTCATTGTTTGTGTTACCCCACTAAACCGAGAAAGTTGCTCTGATAAGACTGTTATGAACCTGACTAATTAATGGCAAACTGATATTACTGAAATAACAGATCAAATACAGTTAGGGCTGTTCAAGGGAAACTTTTAGGTGCTAAATTTTGCCATTGGGCTAATTTTCCATGTTTTTCCCCAAAAATGATTTGCTAATTTCCATTTTTTCTCAAAACAATTCACTAAATTCTATTATATAAAATTATTTCATCTAAGAATTCCCAAATTTGTCTAGAAACCAGTGTAACAGGAATCGGCGAGTACTCGTGATTCCCAATCTGCTAGCCAGTGAAAAGTTCCAATCCAAAACTCTACGAGTCAAATCGTGTTGACTGAGTTTGACTCATGGTCAACGCGAATTTGACTCGCAAGTCTGCCGATTTTTCCAATTTACGCGAGTTTGCCAATTTTGCCGAGTCCCACCAGTTTTCGGTTTAGGGTTTAGTGGGGTTCGGATTGTGGCTTTATCGGACCACCGTCGACACGCAAAGCCATTCCACCTTCGACACTGTAGAGCTTCCACCGTTGACACAGCAGAGCTTCCACCGTCGACACCGCAGAGTTTCCACCATCCACGACGCTGCAGACTTGCAGAGAAGCAAACAGGAATTGCAGAGATTAATCAGAACAGGAATTCTTACCTCGTTAATTTCCTGCGAAGGGCAGAGTCGCAGACACACCTAAGCTTCACCCATTAGGTAACGATTGTCCACGACTCCACGGACCACAACACAGTCTTTCACAACTCTGATAATGCTGATTGCTGACTCGATAAGGCGTGACAGTTTCCTACAGACAGCGTGATAACGCTGATTGCTGACTCGATATCCCAAATGTTGATTGCTGATCGCTGACTCGATATCCTAAATGCTGATTGCTGACTCAATATCTCGAATTATAATATAAACTGCTGAACATTAATACGCAAGCCACAATACTATTAGCTTTTCAACAAAATTGAATATGATACACACATCTCTCCTTGGGCTTCTCCCATGCTTTTAAGTTTTACTGCCAATCCAGACAGGCTTTTACTCTCGAAGTTTTCACCCCTGGTTACATCTATCACTGTGGGCAGTATATAAGTTTATAACACTGCCCTTGGCTACACCTTTTTCAGGCAATGAAAATCACCAAAGGTTTTTGATGAGCAGACTATATTGATAGCGACCCTAAAGGACACCCATGCTACAATAGTACTGACTCTTAAGTTATCAAACTAATCTTCTACAATATGTTTCAACTTTCAGTTGAAGCAGGCTCTCAACAGTTAAGGTTTTGAAGTGTTACGGTATTGAAAATGTTGTAGCATATCCCTGCAAGAAGTTTTGTACAACATAAAGAAGATCTTCATCAAGTCTAGGCTGTATCTAACAGCAACCCCATCATTTTTCAGAGTTGCTCCATTGTTACCATAGTCTGGTGGAAAGATGACATTTCTATTTTTTAAATTTTTAGAATAGCAGTGATCCCCAATACTGCTCCATAAGTTATAACTTATAACAGTGATCCTCACAGAGTCACACCTATCTATCTCCTAGACTCCTAGTACATTAGAATACTGCTCCATAACAGTGATCCTCACTTGCCTTTTGCATAGTCTCTATAATATATATGTTTAGTTGTTTACTGACATCTATCTTCATTTAATTTTTTAGATTTCTATAGCATATTTTAAATTTTTGGATCATTTTTAAATTTGATTTTGTATTGTCTTTCACAGAAGCCACAAATTAAATAGAAGCCACGACTCCAAAACTTAACAGAAGCCACAAATTAAACACAAGTTCAAAGCAACAACAATGCCGAGGGAGGAGGAGTTTGCTTGGGCTTATTGTGACAAGATTCCTGGAGACCCCAGGCTCCTTTGTAAATTTTGCAAATCAAAATATAGTGGAGGCATTTATAGATTCATATTCCACCTTGCACAAATTTCTGGCCATGATATAGGTCTTTGCAGCAAGGTCGACGATAATGTCAAACACCAAGCAACCTTGGCCCTTGATATGTTGAGTCAGCATAATGCCAAGAAAGCAAAGCAAAATACTAAAATAGGAACTCTTAAAGTTGATGGTTTTTCTACCACTAGCCCCATGTCACCTCAGTCTATTGAATCCTCAATGTCGTTCCCAAGTTTCCCACACATGCCTCCAAGGCCAAGTCAAACTCAAGGCCAAACGAGTCCTTCCTTCAACACTAGAGGTGGAGACATAAACACCTTGTTTGCTCCCCGCACAAAACCCGATTCCCAACCCACCTTGGATGCCACTGGTTGGAAAAAAAATATCCAAGGAAGGCCATTGTTAACTTTTGGTACTATTCTGACATACCTTTCCACTGTGCCAAAAGTCCTTATTGGCAAGCTATGATTGATGAAATTGCTATTGCAGGTCCAGGGTTCAAAGCCCCTACATCATAGAGCCTTAGGACAAATATGTTGTTAGAGAGTGTTGAAGATGTCATGCTTGTGCTAGCTGAGTTTCATGCATCATGGGTAGAAACAGGGTGCACCATCATGAGTGATGAATGGACAAATCTGAGGAATAGAACTTTAATAAATTTCCTTGTATCTTGTCCCGCAGGCACAATGTTTCTCAAATCAGTGGATGCTTCGGACAAGGTTAAGATTGCCCAACTTATCTGTGAAATGATGGAGGAAGTTGTTCAAGAAGTGGGAGAAGAACATGTTGTACAAATTGTCACCGATAATGCAGCTAATTATATGGCTGCTGGTAAACTTTTTGAGATTAGGCACCCCACTATTTTTTGGACCTCTTGTGCTACCCATTGCATAGATTTAATGCTTGAGGACATTGGCAAGCTTCATTGGATACATGAGGTTGTGGAGAAGGCATCCATAACCAAATACCTATACAACCACACTATTGTCCTAAACACGATGAGAAAATACACTGAAGGTAAAGAAACTGTTCGACCTGCAGTGACTAGATTTGCAACAAATTTCATATCTTTGCAATCTGTGGTTGAGCAAAGGATAAATCTGAAGAGGATGTTCTTGGGACCTAAGTGGATGGCATCTAAACATTCCAAGACCCTTGAAGGCATCGAAATTGTTGCACTTGTGTTTAATGATGGTTTCTGAAAAGATGCCAAAGAGATTATTGTTGTGACGAAGTCCCTTGTTAGAGTTCTCAAGTACTTCAAGTCTTTTTAACTTTTTCATTTTTTAAATTTCATTTCAAGCTTCTTTTTATTTACAATGTTTCATATTTCTTTAAATTTGAATGCTTGAACTTTCAGGATGGTTGATGGTGACAAACCCGCTATGGGTTACATTTATGAGGCGATGGATCTCGCAAAGGAGGCCATCAAAAGAAGATATGGGGATGATGAGACAAAGTATATGCCTCTTTGGGACATTATAGATGCACGTTGGGATAGGCAATTGCATTCCCCCTTACATGCTACTGGGTACTTCTTAAACCCACAATATTTTTATGATAAGAGCAAATTTAATGAGGATGGGGAGGTTGGCAAAGGACTTATGACATGCATGGAAAGATGCTTCCCTGATCCAGAAAATCAAAGTCGTGTCTTTTCCCAACTACAAGATTATAGGGCGCCATCTAAATTGTTTGCCTATACCAGTGCTATAAGAGAAAGGTCTAAGATGTTCCCAGGTACCCAACTTGAAGGGTTCATCAATTCATTAAATTTGTTTAAACTTTATTTTGTATGTTAAATGTTTAATTAAATTTTCTTTTCTTTTTAAGTTTTTACTATTTAGTACTTCTACTCACAAACCCTTACCACTTGCTAGGCCTTTGGTGGCAAAACTTTGGTAGTGATACGCCAGATTTGAAAAGATTTGCCATTCGAATCTTAAACCAAGCATGCAGTGCTTCAGGTTGTGAACGAAACTGGAGCATGTTTGAGAAAATACATTGTAAGAAGCGCAACCGATTGACACAAAAACGCTTGAATGACCTTGTATTTGTCCATTACAATCTACGACTTCACAACAAACAAATACTAGGTGAGACTCGAGAGCTTGAATTTGAAGGTTTCATAATCGAATTCGCACTTTAAAGTTCAAACTTCAAACTTCAAAGTGAAACCTTAATTCACATTTCAATGTCTCATGATAATGACAGGTATGGATCATTCACCAATCGACCTTGAAGAGATAGATTTGCAAACTACAAATGCGGCAGACTGGGTCCAATTAGAGGAGCCTCCTCTTTTAAGCCTTCATGACTTGGAGAACTTTGAGAGTCAAGCAAGCGAAGGAGTAGAAGGAATTGCTTCTAGTTCTCACTCTTAAGAGTCTTAGACTCTTAGTTGCTGATTTTTTTCTGATTAGTATGCAGTTTTTTGTAAACTTTTAGAAGCATATGCTTCTAAGTTCTGGTTCTATATACTATGTACTAATGTAGTCACTGGTTAGAATTTAGGACTCAGGGGTCAAGACTCAAGACTTAGTGCTTTGGATCATGTTTGGACTCATAACATATATCAGATACTTATTCATTCATGATATTTTGGACAACTATTGATATTATGCATTGTTTGAACATGCCTTTACCGAATATTAATGAAAAATGTTTTTTTTTTTTTTTTTGCCGATTCCGAGTCTGGTAACACTGCTAGAAACTATATAAAATCTTCAGAAATTTGAATATTTTTACATAAATATCGAAAACATTTCATAGTTGGCATTTTAAGAATTGGTAAGATTAGCCAAGGTTTTGACACCATAAGTTAAGTATGGATTTAAATTTTCCATTGTGATGATGTTAAAACCAATAGATTTAATAATTTGTATTATAGCAGATGTAAGTATAATAAAAGTAGTAAATTCAGCAAAAGTAGAATAATAACAGTAAATATATATTCCTAATATGGCACACAAATTAAACTTTAGAGCAGTTTAAATAGCACATGTAAATCTTAGCCAAAACAAAATTGGTCTGTGTGATATTTTTCTACATAACCAAGCTGCAGAACCACGCTGCCTTTGGTTACACAACCACCCAAGATATAGAGTCTAAAAGACAGCACGCAGATCAGAGAAGTAAAACCAGATTACTGCAAAAAGGTATTGCTCTATCTCATTAACTTTCATTCAGTAAGATAAATAATGGACGCAATACAAATCCTATGAGGTTGCTTTTATGAACTAGGGGAACATCAACAAAAGCTGTGCATACAACAAGTTTTTCCATAAAGCAAGGGAAAGCAAGCCAAGCAAAGCAAAGTAAGCTTAACTTGTTCAATGTGCACAAAAGCGCCAATGAGAACAGCAAGTGTGCTAATGTAAACAGCAGCATGCACCATATGCACCAACTTAGGTGCACATAAAGCAATGAAGAGAGGGTTCCCAGCAAATTAAAGCCATATGAGGTACCCATGTACAAAGAAAAAGAAAAAAAATGAGGAAGGGGGAAATCCCAATGGAGAATCCCCATTGGGAGAGGAAAGAGAAGAGAAGACTTAAGTAGCCCACTTTGGAGAAGAAACCTCCCACAACCCCAAGAAAGCTCATAGATAAAAAAACACATTCTCTGTAGAAGGTTTGGTGAAGATGTCAAGAATCTGCTACGTAGTCAGACAGTATCTGAGATCAATAACCTGTCCATTGATGAGCTCCCAAATGAAGTGCAACTTGAAAGTGCTTGATCTATTGCCGGTGAACTGGATCTCATGAGATCTGAATGGTACTTTGATTGTCACAAAAAATGACAAATGACCTCAATGGTGGCGTTGACAACTCAGTAATCAGCCTATATGATAGATAGAACAATAGTAGATTGCTTCTTGCTCAAACAACAAATCGGACCAAAACCAAGAGAGAAAAGGTAGCCTAAAGTGGATTTCTAATCTGTAGCACCATCCACCAGATCAAAATTTATATACCCTACAATCAAGGTCCATACCTGTTGCATAATGAAACTTAAACCCGCGAGTTCCTTGGATGTAATGGAGAATCTGCTTAGCTTCCTTCCAATGCAACTCATGAGACTCCTGCATAAACTAGGAAACAATACTCATAGCATTTGAAATGTTAGGCCTAGCATAAACAAAAGGATCCCACCTAGCCTGCAATATAAGGTGTTGTCAACCAAAGATGAAAAGCAATTTGCCTCAAGTATGATGCAGGATAAAAAAGGAGTCGCAGCATGCTTTGCAGTTAGCCAAAAATCATGAGCAGATCAATAGCATAGTTGTATTGTGCCAAACCTGTCATTTAAGGCAATTTTCAAAGCAGCAATGGATGTTGAGGAATTGCCTATGATGAAAAGATCATCTACATATAAGACCACAAACAACAGAGAATCATTGTCACGGAAGTAGATATTTTATTCAGAATGGAATGACATCAAGAGAATCCAAGAAAAAGAGGCATGTAATCCATCTTGGCATACCAAACCCAAGGGGCTTGTTTGAGACCATAAATGATTTTCCAAAGTCTACATAAAATGGAAGAATCCTGGAAGAGAAACAAATTTACTGAGAGAAAACATTAAATCAACATTCAGCAATAAATCATAAAGCATCCAAACCTAAGTTGCACTGAAACGGATATGGGAACGGATACAGATACAGGGTTTGAAATGGATACGGAAAATTTTCAAAAAATCCGGATATGATATGGCAAAATTAATATATATATATATATAGAAGATCACATAAAAATTTCATATTTATTATTACCATTCATCTTTTAGAATCTAGATTCTATATTTAAAAATACATAATCACCATCATAAATTCAACATAAACAAATCATCATCATCAATTCAGCATAAACTCATCGTCATCAATGAATATTATAACATTCAACATATCATCAAGTTCTGTTTCAAATTTCAATCATCAACATCATCACCAAAATTAATAACACACACTACGTAGTACATAGTACAAAATGAACTATGATTGACAGTCTACTATCATATGACATACAATGGTATTCAATGATCATTGTTGAAAAGTTTAAAACATCATCATAAATTACATTTACATATCATCAAATGTCTTAATCCATGTAATTAAGATCCACATCGTCTCCAAGAGTGGGAACATTGCTGCCATGTCCACTTCAAGATCCAACTATTGGTGTCTCCTCATCAAACAAAGTCATATGAGACAAGGCATTCAACATCCTATCCAAATCAGATAAATTACATTTACATATCATCAAATGTCTTAATCCATGTAATTAAGATCCACATCCTCTCCAAGAGTGGGAACATTGCTGCCATGTCCTTGAAGATCCAACTATTGGTGCCTCCTCATCAAACAAAGTCATATGAGACAAGGCATTCAACGTCATATCCAAGTCAGGTAACTCTGGTTCCAAATCCCATAGTTTGGTGGGCCCAAATTTGTATTCGTCACTCTTGTGCGACAGAAGGCGAAGGTTCGAATGAACATACACTAGTTCCTCAACCTTCTTAGAGCCCAATTTGTTTCGCTTCACCAAATGGATGAAGCCATATGTACTCCAGTTCCTTTTTGCAGAAGAGGAACTAACAACCTGTGACAAGATTGTAATGAACAAAGTTTGTATACTCAGAGGAATGCTCTGGTACCAATGTAATGAACTAGGTTCGTATACTCAAAAGTTAAATACTCCAGATGACTTGGCATATGAAGATCTCCATTGAAGATACGAGAATATATATTAAAATGTATGAATTAGAATAATGATACAAATGAGAGTGAGGACCTGGTTATATACTCTCGGCAAGTATCTTTTCACGTAAGGTCATGTTCTTAGAGACATGCTTCTTCATTATTAACTACTAGTTAATTAATCATTATTTATGTTTATTATTGTTTACATTTTTATTATTTTTATATCAATTATATTCATAACATTGTTGTCCTCTTCGAAAAGCTTTGTCCTCAAAGCTTATCACTGTCAAGGTGTGTCATTTGTTTCTTTTTCTTGTAAACTATTCACATCTTTTCGAAATTCTTCGGGTTGTCATCTTCGTTGATACAAGATGAAAAGATCCTTGGAGTGATAAAAAAAAAATTGTCAAACTAAGAAGGGATTTGACCATCCTAAATCAATATTCTGTGGAACTTTGCAATTACTTCATAGCTGAGACAAATTGTTATCGTCGAATTGAATTGTGTTGAAATCATTATTCTTTGGAACATAAGTATGTTGTTTATGTTCTAAGTGATATAGATACGCGAATTGATTGAGTTGTCTGCTCTTGTGATTCAAATGTCGATTAAGAATTCTTTTGGTTTGCCTTTCCCTTATCAAGTGTGGCAATCTTCTAATTTACTTCAGGTACTAAGGTTGTTGAGTTGGTTACAGAATCTTCACTTGGAATTTAAATCGTTTAAATTGCAACAGCTGAGTCTTTTTCTTCAACTAGCTTGTCTTCTTCTTGAGTTGTGATATTCACTAGATCGGTATTCATTCATTTCTCTTCAACTTAAATTTCTTCATTTGAAGATTTCGACGCTTTCTTCTCAATGAGTTGTTGTACCTTGTTTTCCAACAACTTCTTGTCCTACTTAAGCTCCTTAATTTGCGTCAATAATTTTCCATTATGGTCTTTAAGCCGATAAACTTATTCATTTCTATCAACAATGATTTTACCAACTTCTCTTCACATATTTCGTAGTACCTTTTTACCTTCTTGAAAATTCACTTTTGAAATATCTTGTGTGTCTTCTAGTGTTATTGAATCTGAATTCAAGGTAATGTCTTGCAATGTTATTTCTTTCTTCCTATAGGAAAATGTCAAACTCTTTTTTTCGTATTCAGGATAAAGGATCCTAGTGTTTCCATCCAAGGTGATCCCAGAATAATGTCACCTTGATCATTCCAAAGGGATTGAACAAAGAATTGTGATATAAATGTATAATCCCCAATGTTTAACTGTAAATCAATTATTTCTTATTTTCTATTGTCCAAGAAGTCTAATTTTGCGATGATATTTGACTTTGGAATCACCAACTAGTTTGCAATTTTAGGGTTTGTATAATTTTTATTTTCAGCGAAAGAGATAGAAATAGTAACATCTTTTCCTACGAGAGTTCCCTTAATTCTAAATAACACCTTAGCATAGTTGAGTGAGGATTTTGGAAATATTCCTTCCATTATTTCTGAATTAGATGTCATTTTGCTTTGTCGATATGAACTTAGGGTTTTAAAGGTAACCCCTTTTTTCTAAAATAATCCTTCAAAACTTTAATTTATTTTAGTCAATATATAATTTCCCTTTGTATGAGCTTTGAGAATGTCTTTTCTTGTTACTTTTTCCAAAACCTTTATATATATATTTTTAAATTTATAATAAATATATTGTATTTAACTTTGGTAAACGTATACTAACTTCCTTCCCGAATTTTACTTTAAATACAAGTATGTTTAATATAATCCTTTGATGATTTTTTTTATTTATCATGGGTTAAGTTGAATGGGTGTCTTAAAATGGCATCACCATTCCAAAGTTCGCGTCCTTCCATCTTCACAACTCTTTCAACGCTTGACAGGTGTGGTTCTTTTTTACCAGCTCATCAATCGATAGACGGCAACAATCTGAATACGTTTTTATTTTGTGACAAGGGCACCACTAATACAAAATTGCGTACGAATTCTTTTTATTCCCTCTGTTCGGTTGTATTCCTTCTCTTAATATAACACCAAGCCAACTACAATCAGCATAAGAATGGTTGTCAATTGTGCAGTTTGCAAGTAGAAGACAGATCAGATAATGACGACTAACAGGGTGGTGGGGAAAGTACAGTGCAAGCAGCAGTGTGGACCGTAGCCGACAAAGGAAGCGGCTACAGATGGGGCAGCATTGTTTATTTGAACTGTGGATGCGAGTGCGAGCGGCCGCAGAGCACTGATAGAGATGATGGTGGTCTCCATATGGGCTGTGTGTGGTGAAAAAGGCAAGTGTGGCGACGACTGGAGTAGAAGGCAAGGTGGTTATATATATATATGGCAATGTGGACCGTAGCTAACAAAGTAAGTGGCTACAGATGGGGTAGCATTGTATATTTGAACTGTGGATGCGAGTGTGGGCGATCGCAGAGCACTGATAGAGACGACGGTGGTCTCCATATGCGTTGCGTGTGGTGAAAAAGGCAAGTGCGGCGATGACTGGAGTAGAAGGCAGGGTGTTTTTTTATATATTATATATATATAACTCTCTTTTTTTAATTAATTTTCCAATGATTTTTTATTTTATCTTTTAATTTTTTTATTTTTTTTAATAATATATATATATATATATATATATATTTTATATATATATTTTTCTACTTTTTTTTATTTATATTGTTTTAACTATTTTTTTCTTTTTTTTTATTTTTACTTTTTTTTATTCTTTGTTTTTCTCTTTTTTATTTGTGTATATATCTTTATTTCTTCTCTTTATAATTATATTATTTATATATATATATATATATATATATATTATGTTTTTTATTTTTTTATTTTTTATGGCCAAAAGCCTAATGGCAAGATGGAGAATCTCCATAAACATGTTTAGCGAAACGCTTGAATTGTGATAGCAACAAAATTGATGACAAGTCGATGGCCAAAGGCCGAATCAGACTAGCTCTTTGTGCAACAAGTGAGCAGGTAGAGGATCAAACTTTGTATACTCAAACGAATGCTCTAGTCGCAATGTCACGACCAAGGTTCATATACTCAAAAGTTAAATACTCCAAAAGACTTGGAATATGAAGATTTGCATTGAATATACAAGAATATATAATAAATTGTATGAATGAGAATGATGATACAAATGAGAATGAGAGTCTACTTATATACTCTAGGCAGGTACCTTTTCATGTATGGTCATGTCCTTAGGGCCATACCTCTTCATTATTAACTACTAGTAAATTAATCATTATTTATGTTTATTATTGTTTACATTTTTATTATTTTTATATAGATTATATTCATAACAAAGATCTTGATAGCCAACTTTTGGATATGTGGAAGTTCCTGACCATATTAGTTCCACCAATCAATTGGACTTAATATGGTCTTCTCCCGCAAAGAATCAAGATCTACACCCAAACCCTCTGATCCCACAAAATGAGCGAACTTTGAACTAATCCAATTCCAATATCAGGATCTACAAATAGATTTCTAAAGTTTTCTTAGATCCTTGTGAGACTTTTGGGTCGTTGTTTCGTGCGGTTCTTTCTGAATTACTTAGCAACTCTACAGAATAATATTTTGGATTCACTACATAGGCCAAAAGGTGCAATGGAGTGGCCATCTTGTTCCACCTTTTCAATAATTTATGTTCTACTTCTCTATAAAAGACTCCATCTAGGTCCTTCTCCTTGGTATTTATAACCACCCTTATCTTCTCTATCATGGAGTCAATGCCCTCATACACCTCTCCCAAATTAGGCATATTTGTATCAAAAATGCATAGAAAATCCTCAATTAGCTTAGTAAATGCCAAAAGGTACTCCACCCTATCCCACCATTCATCATCAACAACCAACCTTTTCATTGCTTGTGCTCTTCAAATTGGGATTGTGTAATATCCCCAATTTTCTAAGTATTAAGGAGGCTCACCAATTTTGACACAATTTTGGCATTAGCATGCATTTTTGGAAGTTTGGCTTAGGAGAAGGAGAAAAAATCAATTTTGGTGGGCATGGGGACCACCCACAAGGCATACACACCCCTTGGAGGAGTACACACTTGGGGGAGAGAGAGAAAGAGAGAATGGAGGGAAAATTCGAGCTAGTGGAGGTTGGGCCCTGTTACCGCTCAAAATAGCAGGGATCCTAAAAGGGGATCCTATAGAGACACTACTAGGTCAAGGAGCAACAATGGAGCGATAGCCCGTTGTCACCTCAGCGAAGGCTCCCTGCTCTTTACGGACTTTCATTGATGGGAGGAGACTCGGTATAAGAAGAATCACAAGGATGAGTAGATCAATGAATGGATAGAGGGTGATTCCTAGAGCCTATTCGCAAGAGAGACTCAATTATGTGGCTTACTTGCTTAAGAAGCAAGGTAACAGGCTCTTTAGGAAGGGCTAGGAGGATACTTAAACCTAGGGTTTGAGAATATCTCTTGACAAGAGGCTTCCTAGGTCTAAGGATCCTTGTGGAGAAATGGCTTAGATGTGATCCTTGTAGAATATGAGTTACAAAGTTGTGGGACTACAGAGAAGCCAAGTGGACCCAAACTAGGTCAAGGGTATGGAGTTGATCACTCAAAGAGGGGCTTGACCTAATTGGGGAGGAGAATAGGATCAAAGGACTAATTTTCTTTTGAAATACAAATACAATGACCCAAGTGAAGACACTACCCAAATCAGCCTAGGGCAAGAGATCATCTCATGGCTAGGGCTTGCTATATCTTGGTATTCCACCGTCAAAATTGCTTGAAATTTGGAACCCTTAAGCAAACTATAGTGCAATAGTGGACCAATTTTCAAGGTGATTGGATGGCTACAAAGAGATTCGGTTGATGCCCTAGTGACCTTCTACGGTTAGGCCTAGAGATTGGAAAAGTGAAGAAAGAGGGGTAAATTTGACCATCAAAGGGATACGAGGATTAGTGCCTTATTGATTGGGCTTAATAGAGTCAAGATACACATAGATCATGAATTTTCGTGAGCTAAGGAAGCCTAATTGATCTTTGCTAGCCTCTCCAAGGGAAGCAACTAGATCAATAGAGATTTATACTTCAAATTTGCGAAGGAGACAATTTCGAGGTCTTTAACCTAAGAGGTGCCTCTAGGAACATTCACCCAATCCCTCAAAGGTCAACGCACGCATTTAATCACTTATTCAAGGTCCCAGAAGAATTTTGCATTACATTTAACCCATACAAGAATAAAGATAACAACATACATGCAGTTAACCAGTAAGATAACAAGAATAACATCAAAATTTCAACTTACATGAGGCAGAGAGTATATCCATTTATCAAATTTGCACCAGAGAAGCTCGAAAGACAATAACGAAAATTCAAACATCATACTGCATCAAGAAAAGCTCCAAAAATTCATCCCAACAAAATGTGTGAAAATCTCATAAGAGATACTAATCCAATCCAAGTGATGATGAGAGGAATGAATCACCTCTCAACTATTTATACAATCTCTAAAGAGTTTGATATGCCTAATTAGGCCTAATTAAGTCCCAAATAATATACTAATGTGCAATAATGTTAAATTAAGGTATGTTCTACGCTTAGAGCAATTTACCTCAATTTTTCATATTAGCAATATCAATTCCAGATTAGCAATCACATTAGCATGATAGTAAAGTGCAAATAGAACATAAACATAAACAGCAGAAGACAAGTCAAGACAAGAGGACACAAGATGTGGCACCAGCCAAGGACAAACCCCAATGTGGGGAAACCCTTGATCAATTCTTCTTATATTCTTTAATAGTTCAGCAGAGAGAGAGATAGTACAAAATTCAAAAACATAAATCTGATATTTATGACAGCAGTAGAAAGACCATAATTCTAATAATCATGACAGTTCAGAGATGCAATCCTGAATTCCCATGACAATCTTCAACCAATAAGAGTGTTGTAGTAGATCATCAATCTAGAAGCCCTCCTTATTGCTGCAACATTACGTTGATAGCTTGCAACACCTACAGACTTCAAACACTCATGAAAAGTACAACACCTACAGACACTCATGAAGAGTACTTCTAGAATGCATCATATCCTATGCTGCTACAATATTCCTCTAATTGCCTGCACCTGCAATTCTAGTTAGGGCACAAGAAGAAGCCCTTTAACCTTCCACGGGTTGCATTCCACCTAGGAGAGTCTCTCCTAATCCACGCTACCACCTGTACTCAATGAACACTGCAATGCTGCCTTGGAACAGCGTTAGCTACTTGTTATGGCTTGCAGCCTAGCAAAGCAGCTAGTTATAGCTTCAGATTCTTCCAACATGCCCAAGTAACTCCTTGACTCATGCCTAGTCATAGCCTTTAATACAAAGTTGTCACCTACAACAATTTATGCTACAATAGGGCACCTTTTTACAGTGGCTTAGAGTCTCTCTTAACTGTGAATAAGGCCCTTCCTATGATGTTGGTTAGGGCCTCTCCAACTGGCTAAGAGAGCTGTGTATAGGGTCTTTTCATGACAACAAATAGGAGTCTTCACAAGACTATGAATGGGCCTCTCTTAACAGAAGATTAGGGTTGCATAATAAGGACCTTTGGGACAGCGGATTAGGGCCACCTTCATACTGCGTATTGGTACTTCTCTTGACAGCTATAGGTCTCCTTTTTAACTGTGGCCAGGCCTCCTCGTAAGACAAGACTACGGCTAGGCCTTATTGACTGCGGCTAGGTCCTTAGATGACTGCGGCTAGATCCTTAGATGATGGTGGCTAGATCCTTCCCTTGGACTGCGTATAAGTCTCCTCCATGACTGTGGCTTGATCTCATTAGAGCAGCGTATAAGTCTCCTCCATGGCAACGTATAAGTCTCCTTTTAGGGCTTCTTGGAAAAGTGGATTAAGGTCTCTTCTAGACTTGCAGTTAGGTCTCTTTTAGGGCTTTCTTTAACAGTGTTAAAGCCTCTCCTTGCTGCGTTATAGCAGCATCCTTGACTGCGTAGATTAGGGTTGCTTATTGACCTGCGGTTAGGGCACTCAGGCTCCTACCAGACTGTCGTTGTGCCTTCTTTGGCTGCAGCTAGAGCATGGCTAGATCACCCTCTAGAATAGCGTATTCTCCTCTAGATCTCTCCTTCCACCAAAACCCAAACAAGTGGAGAGAGATCACAAGAGATATGTGTGTAAAATGACTTGAAGACCTCTTCTATTTATGGTGAAACGTTGAGGACAATTTGGGGTAATTTGGTTGTTGGCCGACCTTGACAAATTGTCACATAAAACAAATAAATTCATATCTCCATGAATACATGTCGGAATTGAATGATCTTTAGATCAATCCTACACCTCTCGATGACAGGAATCCAAGAAAATATCAGCTGCCATAAATAAGAAGACCCACATGGAGTTTGGCCCTAGTTGCCAATTTTAACACTCCCCCTCAACTAGGGAGAACTCCATCTGCTAATCCATCTGCCAATCCGTATTATCTCTGCCATCAATGCCCTGCTTTGCTCTACTGAACTATGAAGAAGAAGAAGTGATCGAGAATGCATCATAACAATCTCTACTGACCTGAAGTCGGTCCCATATAAAGAGAGTGTCTCATACCACTCTTACTGATCCAAAATCAGTTCCAAATAAAGAGAGTGTATCATATCACTCTTGCTGATCCGAAATCAATTCCAAATAAAGAGAGTGTATCATACCACTGTTACTGACCCGAAATCAGTTCCAATTGATCCCAGATCAATATCATCCTAGCGTAGGGAATACAGTAGTACAAAATGCGTCCATCGATAGTACTATGGTCCCTATGCTCATTTCCCTGCTCATTGGCTAGATGAGAGGTACTTCCCATGAGTCTCAGACTGCATGGGTAGGATGTCTCAATAGGAGAAGGATGAACCACTCATCCTACCTACAGGTCGCCATGAGGTATCCCACGGGAAGGCTAAACCACTCACCTTGTACACAACAAATCACTAGGGGAAGGTTGAACCACTCATCCTATGACTGTGTCTCAGCAAGAGAAGGATGAACCACTCATCCTGCCTACATAGCAAAGCACTAGGGGAAGGCTGAACCACTCACCCTATAGTTTCTCATCGCACCAAGAAGTACCCCAAGCCCCCCGGAGCTCCCAGAGCTCAATGTCCATATCATGCAGGACCCTCAGGAGAGAGTCTCTCCATGACTCCTAGTCGTTCTCGGAAAGTCAAGAATTCGACCTTTCCCAGGGGCTTCGTTATAATATTAGCAACTGCACATCAGTAACAACGCGAAGGAGCCTTCTAGTTCCTTGTTGTAACATATCCCAGATGAAGTGGTACCTGATGTCTATATGCTTGGAGCGATCATAGAACACAGGATTCCTCGACAATTGAATCCCACTCCGATTGTCACAAAAGATCACAAAGGTATCCAATACGTGTCCAAACAGCTCACTGAAGAGCTTCCACAACCAGACAGCTTCACAAGAGGCCATACTATCAGCTATGTAATCAGCGTCAGCGGTGCTTAAAGCAACCAACTTCTGCTTCCTGCTAATCCAAGATATCGAAGCAGAACCCAAAGAGAAACAACACTCAGAAGTGCTTTTGCGATCCTCCACACTGCTTGCCCAATCAGCATCAGAATAACAATGCAGCATCACAGCTCCAGTAGTGTATCTTAGCACATGAGTAATTGTGCCCCGAAGATATCTCAAAAGATTCTTGGCACCAATCCAATGAGAGATGAGGCTCAGCCATATGTTGGCTCAACATGCTAACTGCAAAACAAATATCCAGACAAGAGTTCACCAAGAACATCAATGCTACTATGAGTAGATGAGACTTAGAGGCATTTCCCAAATCACGTCTGGCAACACTACCGCATAACTTCTTAAAGTTAAGCTCCATCGAGGTAGTCACAGGTTTGCAATCCACCGTTCCAAATTCTGAATCCAACTCCCTCTTACTTTTGCAAATGAGAGGGTTTGTACCTATCAGAAAGAGGTCGTCCCATAAGGTACCAGTATGAGGTCTATCATCCACAACCTTAAAGCAAAGGTTTGGATCGGCTTCACTCCTAGTGAATCTCCACTTCATTAGATAGTTATCAATCCTCTCAATCCAAGCTCAGGGTACTTGCTTTAAATCATAGAGAGCTTTCTTCAACCTACATACATGAGATTCCCGTTCATGAATCTCAAACCCCTCGAGTTGTTCCACATCGGTGGTCTTGCTATTATATTAGGGGAATGGTCCCCTTGTAAGTTTTCCTTCGGTACATCTTGGACATGTACCTTCATGCTCTTCTTTGAATTCAGGCATCCCTATCACCATCTGTCTTAAATCGAGTAGGACCTTACAATGAAGAGGGGCAGACCTCTGGTGCCATTGAAGAGATGTGTCATATGACATGGTCCCCATTAGACTTCCTGCAACTTGCCAACTCTGAACCCAAGCACGTACCTTTCCATCTATGAGTGCCACCTTGTAACCTTTGACTTCCATTGCCGAAATGAACACCAAGTTCTTCTTGAGATAAGGTACATAAAGAACGAGTTACCCTGATCCAACTGAAGAGTAACATTCCCTACACCCTGTACGGGATAGGTGGAATCGTCTCCCAAGTATAATCTCCAAGTTTGTTTCCTTCTCTATCAATTAGAGAGCGCTTCCTTGTATCCAGTGAAGTGAGTTGAGGCACCACTATCAATAAACCAATTTCCCAACGAGTTCAGAGGAGAGGTAGTGGAAAGGGCCGATATAAGATAATACTCCTTTTGCTTATCATAAACAACATTTGATTCTTCATACCTGGAGTTCCTTGCTTTCTTGGAGACTCGACCATTTCCTTGATGTCCTGCGTTCCTTGTTCCTGTCATGATTGTGATCATCATCATGTGATGTGTCCCTTCTATTTGGACACTCCCTCGCATAATGGCCAAACTTATTACAAGTAAGGCATCTGCCCTTCCTTCCACCTTTAGATCCAGACTTTCCATTGAAGTGACCTTTAGGTAGGCCACCAAATGATTGTCAGTGGAATCTCTAATAATCTTCTTCGCTTCGACTTCACCCTTGGTGTATTTGTTCTTTCGAGCAGCTGGTGCATTTGATGGAGGCTCACGGATTTTACCCTTCACATAATCCAACACTTCTTGCTCTTCCAATGTCAAATAAAGAGACATTTTCCATCCATGATAGTCAGACTTTTCACGGAGCTTATCTTCAGCTGGGAAGAGGGATGAAGAACCCATTGAGCCTTTTGACCTTTCCAACTGTCTTCGATGACTGCTCTTTCACTCTTGCTTGGGTTTTGTCTCCACCTCACCTCTGATACCATGTTAAATTGAGGTATGTTCTATGCATAGAGCAATTTACTTCAATTTTTCATATTAGCAATATCAATTCCAGATTAGCAATCACATCAGCATGATAGTAAAGTGCAGATAGAACATAAACATAAACAGCAGAAGACAAGCCAAGACAAGAGGACACAAGATGTGGCACCAGCCAAGGACAAACCCCAATGTGAGGAAACCTTTGATCAATTCTTTTTATTTTCTTCAATAGTTCAGCAGAGAGAGAGATAGTACAAAAATTCAAAAACATAAATCTGATATTTATGACAGTAGTAGAAAGACCATCATTCTACTAATGATGACAGTTCAGAGATGCAGTCCTAAATTCCCATGACAGTCTTCAACCAATAAGAGTGTTGTAGTAGATCATCAATCTAGAAGCCCTCCTTATTGCTGCAACATTACGTTGATAGCTTGCAGCACCTACAGACTTCAAACACTCATGAAAAGTACAACACCTACAGACACTCATGAAGAGTACTTCTAGAATGCATCATATCCTATGCTGCTACAATATTCCTCTAATTGCCTGCTCCTGCAAATCTGGTTAGGGCACAAGAAGAAGCCCTTTAACCTTCCATGGGCTGCATTCCACCTAGGAGAGTCTCTCCTAATCCACGCTGCCACCTGTACTCAATGAATACTGCAATGCTGCCTTGGAACAGCCTTAGCTGCTTGCTATGGTTTGCAGCCTAGAAAATCAGCTAGCTGTAGCTTCAGATTCTTCCAACAGGCCCAAGTAACTCCAGACTCATGCCTAGTCATAGCCTTTAATACAACGCTGTCACCTACAGCAATTTATGCTACGAGAGGACACCTTTTTACAGTGGCTTAGAGTCTCTCTTAACTGTGAATAAGGGCCTTCCTATGCTGCTGGTTACGGCCTCTCCAACTGGCTAAGAGAGCTGCGTATAGGGTCTTTTCATGACAGCAAATCGGAGTCTTCACAAGAGTGCGAATGGGCCTCTCTTAACAGCAGAATAGGGCTATGTAATAAGGACCTTTGGGGCAGCAGATTAGGGCCACCTTCATACTGTGTATTGGTACTACTCTTGAAAGCTACAGGTCTCCTTTTTAACTGTGGCGAAACCTCCTTGTAAGACAAGACTGCAGCTAGGCTTTATTGACTGCGGCTAGCCATCATTATGACAGCAGCTAGGCCCTTAGATGACTGCAGCTAGATCCTTAGATGATGGTGGCTAGATCTTTCCCTTGGACTGCATATAAGTCTCCTCCACGACTGTGGCTTGATCTCATTAGGGCAGCGTATAAGTCTCCTCCATGGCAGTGTATAAGTCTGCTCCATGACAGCGTATAAGTCTCCTTTTAGGGCTTCCTAGAACAGTGGATTAAGGTCTCTTCTAGACCTGCGGTTAGGGCTCTTTTAGGGCTTTCTTTGACAGTGTTAAAGCCTCTCCTTGCTGCGTTATAGAAGTCTCCTTGACTGCATAGATTAGGGTTGTTGATTGACCTTGCGACTAGGGCACTTGGGCTCCTACCAGACTGCGGTTGTGCCTTCTTTGACTACAGCTAGGGCATGGCTAGATCACCCTCTAGGACAGTGTATTCTCCTCTAGATCTCTCCTTCCACCAAAACCCAACAAGTGGAGAGAGATCACAAGAGAGATGTGTGTGTAAAATGACTTGAAGACCTCTTCTATTTATGGTGAAACGTTGAGGATAAGTTGGGGTAATTTGGTTGTTGGCCGACCTTGACGAATTGTCACATAACACAAATAAATTCATATCTCCATGAATACATGTCGGAATCGGATGATCTTTAGATCAATTCCTAAACCTCTCGACGAGAGGAATCCAAAAAAAAAATCAACTGCCATAAATAAGAAGACCCATATGGAGTTTGGCCCTAGTTGCCAATTTTAACAAATAATGACATCCTTGGTGACAAGCCCACCAAGATAGCTCAATAACATAAAAATAAGCCTCTCAAGAGAGCAGAATGATGAGCATAATGAGTCGTTGGGCCATTGAGAAGGCCTAATGAAGTCCAAAGCATGCCATGGTGAGAGAATGGACTCCAAACATAGTGGACAAGGGGTTGGCCCCTTGTTTTCCAAGCAGGTCATTGTGGTAATCCCGAGTGGTTGTGGAGGTACAAGGACATCCTCATGGATCTCCAAGTGGGTCGATAATTCCTATTAACCATCTATAAGGGCTAGGATGATGACATAATCCCTCCCATTGTCGCCTACAGTGAGACATATCCTCATATAAACCTTGGAACCTCTGCCAAGTGTGTGGTACAAATGTGATGTCGAATGGGCATGGTGATCCAGGTGCATCATCCTCATCCCAAAGGTGGAACACGAGCAATCTTTGAACGGTGTTGGGGATCCATGAAGTACTTTATGATATGGTGGAGGCCCATGGCAGTTAACACTCACCCTACAAATGCCCATGTGGCCCTATGGAGAGCTTGGACCCCATATACGGAGACCAATTCCCAAATGGAGACCCACCTGCAATCCTGCATAGGATCCAATGCATCCCCTTACCCTCCAATACAACAAATCATTAGAACAATCGAGTAAAAGAGTTTACAAATCATGGATTCAAATGGGCACTTCATGTCGACATGCCCTTCCATAGTGGGCTTTAGCATGCACAAGTGTCTCCAACTTCAATAAGAGGATTAACTAAGGACCCTAGTAGGTGGTTTCAGCCTTTAAAGCGAGTGACATGTCCATGGTAGTCCATCAAATGGTAGGTGGCATGTGATGGGATGATGAGATGGAGCGGGGGTCGAGGGAAAAAAACTCCAAGCCACATGCTAGGGTAACAAAGGTAGCTATATTATGGGAAGCCCACACTTGGGTATATGAGAGTAGGAGGGAGCAATCGTGGTACATAAGTTACCCTGGCCTTTGCTTTTCCACCCTTCTTCATATGCCTTTTGTCTTTTATTGATTTTTCTTCATAATTGCTTGGGGCTCCAAGGAATGAGAGCATGATGTGTGGTATATAGCAGTAGGTACCCCCTTTTAAGGTGGGGCATTTCATTGCCCACCAGGGGTTGGGACAATCATGGGTTCCTTAATGTGGAGGGGGAACCAGGGCAATGGCCATAGATAGGGGTAGAGCTTATGTTTGGCTTTTGCTGACCATCTTTTGCATTTTGTGGTACAGTTCCTGTTGTAAGTGGCCAAATTATGCTTTTTCTTTTCTTTTTAGCTGCATCAACCCCTAGGGCATCGTTCCAAGCCTGACCCAAAGTGTGGACAAGGGGAAGGGGAGGTTAAGCCTTTGTGGACACATGTGGACCCAGATGGGAAATATGATGAATGGGTTATAATGAGCAAAGGGGAGTGATGTATATGGTATCGGGAAGCTAGACCACGCAACCAAAATCGGGATTTTCTGTGCAGTGCCAGCCCTAGAGCCAATAGCCAATAAAGGAGATATTCCACGAGACTAGAATACAAGGCTAATCAAATTGGGCAGAGGAGGCAAGAGTACATACCTAGCCCACTCTTTCTACTGAAACTCCCCCCCCCCCCCCCCCCACCAATCCATGCCCAAAAGTATCTATGAAAAGTAAACAAAATTACTAAAACTATACCAATGAAAAGTCATACCTTTGGGTCGAGAGCTCCACCTTCAAACATATGATTATAACATATGGATGAGGGACTACATGGTTGGCTCAGGTGGCAGAGATGGTGGCACGGTGAGCTATCTGGTGGCTAGAAAGGGTTGTTGGCTGCCAGTTGGGGACCATATAAGAGAAAAAAAATCTCCAATGCATACTACCCATAGGTGGTGGGTGGCAAGTCCCATGAAGGGGGAAATGAGGCATCAAGCTTAAACAGGAGGTGACGGCCATTACTTGGGGCTTTTTGACAATTTTACAAGGAGATTTTTGGGCAAAGATCTTAGCTCTTACTTCGGTGGACTTAGAGTGCCACCCTAGGGGAGTCACTTGAGACCTTTGGAGTCATTTCGGAGCAGGGCAAGGAGTCTACTTCCACTTTTGCATAGCACAGGGAAGATGGAGGAGAATTCGCACCATTTGTCAAAGCCATCTGTGGAGTAGCTTATTTGCCAGGAATCTCAAGGTTGACTTGGAGTATTATTTGCAGGAGATTTGGGGTGATTTGGAAGCCAGTCAGTGAGGGAGATTTCTGGGCCAAACATTTGCATTTTAGAACCTACGTAGTTTTTTGGTAGTGGCACATGTGTGGGCATAGGGGTAGCATAATTTGGGGTTTGGTGGCTGGAGGAATTAAGGGAGAATTTGTGGGGAATTTGTAGGCAATTTTGGGAGATTTTTCTAGGAGATTGGAGTAGCAACAACTCATTTCCAAGTAGTGTGTTCAACGAGTGAGACTGGAAATTCGCACTTTTTGTGGGTTTTTCAGTGGTTGCTTTTGCGACCAATTCCTTTCTGCGTCCTATGGAGAAAAATTATTGGAGGCACCAACTGCATTTTCAGAGGATTCCAAGCACTGGGTTGGCAGAAAACCTCATTTCTAACTTGCAGCAGTGACAAATATTTTTTTGGGTAGGTGCATAACTTTGTGGGCATCTTCCTTGGAGCTGGAACAACCATTCTACCACCTGGGCTTTTCCTTAGCTTGTTGTTGCAAGCCCAAGTTCATTTCTCCTCATTAATATTGTACTCTTATGCCCAAACTTTAGTAAAAGAAGTAAATTCGGTGCTACTAATTGTGACTAGTTATATGTGTGTGTAATTGCTATTTTGTGTATTGTTTCAAGTTACATGCTTTTGTTCTTTACTGCCAATTCCATTTAGGAATATTACAGTGGTATCAGAGCATGTTCTTGGCCAGTGTGGGGAGATAAAAGCAGGGAATGCCACCCAGGTATCAAGGGGTCATCTTTCAGAGGGATCAAGGCAGAGGAAGAGATAGAATTCGAGATAGAGAAGGAGGGCAAGACCCATTCTCAGAAACTGAGTTAGATAACTATAGAGAGCACATGGAGAACAAAGAGGGTCTTGAGTAGCCTAGGAAAAGAAGCCAAGATCAAATTTTGGAGGAGTTGTTGCGGACAAATCAACAGATGTTGAGGCATGGTCAACTTATGATGGACATGACGCAGCAAGTGATGGGCTTGCATGTGAATGATAGGCAAGAGGCAAAGCCTCAAGGTGATGGAGGTTCCAAAGCAGGGGGAGGAAGTCATACACTTGAGCGTACATATTAGCCACCTCAAACCCCTCTGCGTGGCCAAGCAAGTCGTCCTACAATGCCCCATTTTGTGGATAAGCCTGAGCGAGAGAGGGAGCCAGATCTGGTTGCAGATCTAGTGAATTCGGTTGCCTCAGGTATTGACGAGTATGAGGGGCTTGACCCAAGGATCCAAAGAGTGATGTCCTTTGGAGAGTACATCCACCTCAAGGAGAGGCGTACCACTAGAAACAAGACGCATTATAAAGGAGGGCAGTCTAGTCAAGAGGTTCAAAAGATAGCTGGGAAGGTCACACTTCCCAACTATGATGGGTCAAACAAAATTCAACTAGAGCATGCGTGCAGAAGTTAAACACTTACCTCCACCTAAATCCCATGTGGGAGATGGACGATATCTGGTCTGTTACTTTGTACTTAGAGAGGGATGGCCAAGAGTGGTGGTATCTTGGTCTATTCACACTAGGGCACATTCATATCACCTCCTCCATCGAGTTTACTAGGTAGTTGATTGAGAGATTTGACAGGAAGATCCCCGAGCTGCATTTCTAAGAGTTTACCCACTTGAGGCAAACAAGCACCATGGAGGCCTACATCTCATATTTCCAGAGGTTGGTTATGATTATGTTATGAGGTTGGGTTATCTGATCCCTTGCATGGATGGGTGAGGGCCTACAAGCCCACTTCATTGATGGACATTATTTCCAGGACCTGGGACATGATTGACGCAGTGCCCAAGACCAAGGCCCCTATACCCACCAAATCGTTGGTTCTTCAAGGGAACAAAGACATCTGTCAACCTCAGAGGGAGGTTGGGCATGGCCAATTGGATGATGAGACTAGGAGGGACCTCCAGAGGAGGAAGCTATGTTTCATGTCCCAAGAGCCTTGGGCACAAGTGCACCAAGGGCAAGGCCCATTACATCGAGGTGTACTCAGATAGTGAGTCAAAGGAAGGGGCTAAGCAGGAGGCAAACCATGGAAATGAGGGGCCACAGTCTGCAAGAGTAGCACCGCCACCACCACCTTAGGGAGGAGGACCATTCGCTCCCTCTAGGGGCGTTCTAGCTTCGCTTCGAGGAGTTTCGAAGTACTTGACACTTCAGATCAGACGCACAGTGCAGGGGCAACATGTGCCAGTGCTAGTGGACAGTGGGGCTACCCATAACTTTATCGATGCCCAGATGGTGGAGCGGAGGGGCATTCATACAGAGTCATTTGAGGGGTTCTCGATCTTAGTGCCAGGAGATCAGACGATGCAGTGTATGATATATGTTCCCAGCCTGACTCTGACTATGGGGAATTATGCTATCACTCTGACCATTTCTTAGTTGTTGACATTCCGAACACCAACGTGGTGATGGGTGTTCAGTGATTGTATTCATTGGGATGGGTCACCACTGATTGGTGGAAGCTAGAGATGGAGTTTGTGGGCCCAAATGGGAAGCTAGTAGTGTTGAGGGGTATGCACTATTACCCACCTCAGACAGTATTCACCCATCGGATGGAGGTAGACTTGCAACGTGGGGGCATACAGTGCGCAGTGGAGCTTAGGATTTCAGAGATAGGGGCACAGGAACGAGCAGTACATCCAAACATACTTGCAATGTTGGAGAGGCATTAGGCAGTTTTGCTGAGATCCCTCCACACAGGAAACCAGATCGGGGTCTTGAGCACACCACTGAGTTGGAGGGGGTCCATGTAGTTATCACCATCCCATATCGGCACCCCAAGGCCTACAGAGACGAGATTAAGAAGGCCATTCGGGAGTTATTGGCATTGGGTCATATCAGGCCCAGCACTAGCCCTTTTGCTTCATCAATGGTGTTGGTGAAGAAAAAGGATGGGATCCTTTGTATGTGCATTGACTACCGGGCCCTGAACAAGAAGACCTTGAAGAACCGGTACCCCATACCCCACATAGATGAGCTGATGGACAAGTTTAGAGGAGCCAATTACTTCTCTAAGATAGACTTGTGTTTAGGGTACCACCAGATCCAGGTGTGTGAGTAGGATATCCTAAAGACGACCTCTAGATGCCATTATGGGCACTTTGAGTTCCTGGTGATCCCTTTCAAGGTCACCAACACCGCCACCACATTTCAGTCTTGCATGAACCACGTGTTTCGTAAGCACCGACACAAATTTGTTTGAGAGTTTTTCGATGATATATTTATTTACAACAAGACATGGGAGGAGTACTTGCGACACTTGCAGTAGGTCTTGAGCATCTTGGAAGAGCAGCAATTTTATGCCAAGATGTCCAAGTGTGAGTTCGAGTTGACCAAGATGTTGTACTTGGGGCATGTGATAGGAGAGGATGGAGTCAAAGTCCACTAGGAGAAGATCTGAGCCATCCTTGATTGGCCCACGCTTTAGAACATGACCGATATGAGAGGCTTCCTAGACATATGTACATATTACAGGCGTTTCATGAGGGGATTCTCCCAGTTGGTTGCACCCCTTACCGACCTCATGAAGAAGGGGGGCATTCAGTTGGTCAGACACAACACTAGAGGCCTTTGAGCGCCTCAAGGTGGTTATGAGTACTTGCATGGTCTTGGAGTTGTCGGGTTTCACCTAGCCCTTTGTATTGGAGTGTGATGCATCCGGGGAGGGCATTAGAGTAGTGTTGATGCAGGGGGCCATCCCATAGCTTATGAGAGAAGGAAGCTCTAGGACTACGAGCAGTTGTACTCCCTCTATGACAAAGAGATGTTGGCCATAATGCATGCATTGGCCAAGTTCAGACAATATCTAGTGGGAAACAGGTTCAAGGTGAAGACTGACCATAACAGTGTTCAATTTTTCCTTGAGTAGAGGAAGTTGCAGGAGAGGCAGCAGAAGTGGGTCAACAAGATAAAGGCGTATGATTTTGAGAACGAACATGTCAAGGGCAAGCATATGCATTATCCAGGAGGCCACAACACTATCTTTGATGGAGATCACTCAGGACTAGAAGGCTCAGCTATTGGTTGAGTATTCCAAGGACAGACGGGCTTGCAAGATATTGGATGGCACTTTGCGGGATGACGGGTACCGGGTGATGGACGCTGTGATATACTATAAGGACAGGATCTACTTGGTGCCACGGTCTCAACGCAGAGAGAGGATTACACAGGTAGCTAGTGATTCGCTCTTTGCAGGACACCTTAACCCAGTTTTATATTAATACCCATTAATATTTTATTTTTCCTAAGTTTAGACTTAGGAACTACATTAAAAATATTAATTATTTTAATCTCTCTCAACCTGGTTAGAATTTGCCCAAACCATTTCTAGGTCTTTGAGATCTCATGTGCTTTAGCCTCTCCACCAATTTTCATGGCTAGAGCACATCCGATGCTCCCCCAAATCAACACTCTCTCTTAGCAAGGACTGTGTTGTAGTAATACTCCATACTGAGCATCACTCTGACTATACGGCACCAGTACCTGTGTTGGTGCTAGGCCTCCCTGCCCAACATCCTCTGCACTGCTACATCCTGTACTGTTGCCCATGGCTCTGCCACTGCTGCATCCGTACCGCAGCTCCCTCTACATCTATGCTGTTGCTAATCCTTTCTCCCAACACTGCAACTCCCTCTGTATTCGTGTTGTTGTTGGTCCTACTTCCCGACACTGCATCTGCACTGCAACCTCTTCTCATCATGTTGCATCGTGCTACTGCACTACAACATCACCCCCATTTCTGCTACTGAAATTGATTCTTTATCATCCCCATCTTTTCCTTGAAATAATCAAACTTTGTTCTTCCAAGGGTCTTTGTGAGGATGTCTGGCACCTGTTCTCCTGTAGGAGTGTAGCTCAGTTGTGCAGCTCCTCGTTGGACACAGTCGCTGACAAAGTGACACCGGATATTTTATGTGCTTTGACCGATCATGAAACACTAGATTCTCAAAGAGCTTGATACAACTCTGATGATCACACATGATCCTGGTCGCCTCCATGATCCATCTTTCTTCTGAATAGGTTCACAAGCAGTTTTCTAAGCCATATGGCCTCGCACGAAGTTGTGCTTGCAACCATATATTCTACCTCAGCTGAGCTCAGAGCTACGGACTTCTGTTTCCTACTGCACCAGGAGGTCATTCCTGATCTAATGTTGAAACAGTACCCAGAGGTACTCTTTCGATCTACTGAACTTCCAGCCCAATCTGCATCAGTGAATCCACTCAATCTGATATCCTTACTCCTGGTGTACAAGAGTCCATAATCCGTTGTTCCCTGTATATATCTGAGAACATGTTTGGCTGTTGCCCAGTGCGCCCTCTTCGGCTCCACATGAACTGACTGAGGGTGTTGACAGCGTAACAAATGTTTGGCATGGTATTGACCAGACACATCAGGGACCCTATGAGTTGCCTCTATAAGGTGGGATCAACATCCTTCTCTTCTGATGCATCAATTTTCTTCCAGCTGGTGATCATTAGAGTAGCCATGGGTCTACAATCCTTCATCCTGAATCTCTTCAGAATTTCTATAGCATATCCCCCTTGTCCAAGGAAGATCTCCCCCTTTTTAGCCAAACTTCCAACCCCAAGAAATAATGCAAATCTTTCGTGTCAAAGTTTGTGGCTAGATTCTTCTTGCAGTCCTCGATGAGCCTAGATGATCCTGTCAGGAAGAGATCATCCACATATAACACTAGGATTATAGGCTCATTCTCTAGAACCAGATAGTAGAGATTTAGATTTGCATCACTCTTGACAAATCCCATCTTCTGGAAGTAGCCATCAATTCGACCATACCCTGCTCTAGGTCTCTGTTTCAGCCCATACAAGGCTTTCTTCCATCTACATACATGAGACTTCTTCTCACGTGTCTCAAAGCCTTCTGGTTATTCAATGTATACCTCTTCTTCTATCACCCCGTTCAATGTCATTTTGACATCCATCTGATGAATCTCCAATCCCATCTGTGCTACAAGAGATATCACAGTTTTAATACATGTATACCTGGCTACTGGGGCGAAGATCTCTTCATAGTCAATTCCTTCTTTCTGAGCATACCGCTTAGCCACAAACCTGGCTTTGTATTTTTCCACATTGTCGTCTGCAGCATATTTAATCTTGTAGATCCATCTCGAACCTACCACCGATCTGTCTTGAGGCCTTGGCACTACCTCCCAGACATCATTCACCATTATGGAGTTGTACTCCTCTACCATCGCATCCAACCAAACCTGATGTTGAGCAGCCTCTTGAAAACTGGCAGGCTCCCCATCCTGAGCTACTAATCCCTGATATCTATCTGGTTGTTTTTGCTCCCTCTTATTGTTCCTTGGTGCACTGATGAAATCCTCTGCATCTCGCAGAATCTGACGAAGTTCCCTGTTCGATCTTCCTCTGCGAGCAAGTGCTTCTATTAGCTCCTCCTCCTCTTGTGATTCTTCCTCATCCAAGGAAGAATTCTTTACTTTCGTTGGTTTAAGAGGTTTGACCAACTGCTCCTCGGAAGGCATTTCTCGAGATTTTCTTAAAGCCCTGTCCTCCATGAACTTCACATCTCGTCGAACTACTACCTTCTTGCTCCCTGGAAGATAGATTATGTATGTCATAGCGTTCTCGCTATATCCCACTAGATATCCTTTCTCTGCAGTTTGATCCAGCTTCTTCCTCTTTTCCTTGGGTATGCGACAATATGCTAAGCTCCCAAATATCCTGAAATGACTGACTTCAGGCGTCTTCCCTATGAAGACTTTCTTTGAGTAATCTTGCCCAATGCCCAATGAGGAGTTCTATTATGAACATAGACTGTTGTGTTGCATGCTTCTGCCCACAGGAATTTTGGCATATCCTGATCATACATCATGGACCTAGTTGCTTCTACGATAGTCCTGTTCTTCCTTTTGGCTAACTCCATTCTACTCCAGATTGTAAGGAGCTGTCCACTCTCTTTTGATGCCCTCCTTAGCGCAAAAATCAATGAAGTCCTTATCAACATACTCTCCACCATTATCTGAGCGCAAAACTTTTATTTTCTTCCCAATCAAATTCTCCACCAGAGCCTTGAACTCTTTGAATCTACAAAAAGTCTCGTCCTTGGTTTTCAGAAAATAAATCCAAGTTTTCCTTGAGTGGTCATCAATGATGGTAAGGAAGTACTCGCACCACTAAGAGCTTTAATGGACATAGGTCCGCAGATATCTGAGTGTATCAATCCTACTACACTCTTGGCCATGTTTTTACTTCTAGGAAATGTTGCTTTAGCATACGTTCCCAGAGCACATCCTCTACATACATCATCTTGTTCCGTACTAAAATCTGGAATTCCTGTTACAATGTTCCTGAGAATTCTCAGAGCCCCATGGTGCAAATGTCCCATTCTTTTGTGCCATAGTTCGTTCAAATCCTTGTCTCCATGATTGCCTATTAGTGCCATTGGTGATTCTAGTTGTAGTCTGCACAACCTATTACTTATGAACTCGATCGACACTTTCTTTTTCTAGCTCGGGTGTTTGACGTATACTTTCTCCTTGATGAAGAAAACGTCATAGCCTTTGCCTTGAAGTTGCGACACAGAAAGTAAGTTCATCCCTAATCCTGGTACATGCAACACATTGGTAGCACGGAACCGCTCTCTCGTTTCAATTTGAAAAACTATGGTACCCTCCCTACTGGAGTACACTTTGCCTTGTTCCCCATGGTGATCTGAAAGTTCATTCTCTCCTCCTGATAATCTGAGATACATTCTCGCATTCCCGTCATATGCCAAGAGGCCCCACTGTCTATATGCCATAACTCTAATGATGCAGAGCTAGTCACACAAGCCACTTCTTCTTCCAGCCTAGAAGCCAACATGGAGAAATCGAAATTATTGTCTCTTGTGCAATTTTCTGAAAATCTGTCCGAGTCTCCTAACATAGATGCCTTTGCATCATGATCTCGACCCATAATTGATTTTCCTTTCTTGTCTCTGATTACTTCCCCTGATACCATGTGAAAATTCTATCACTGCAACAACTGATTTATTTTACCTACTTATTTCTCAATAAGTTATTTATGAAAACCCTTCAGTAAACATTAAAATAAATTTTACTGCAAATATCACACCATAATATAGAAACAAACACATGCACAAGAATCAACACATTAACACAAATATTTGGACAATTGTCCCTGGAAAAACCCAATGTGGGAAAATCGGTGCAACAACGGAGGATTTTATTATTCAACAATTCTTTAGTACAACCGGTTGCCAAACTGGCCTACCCAACAGAGAAAAAATTCTTCAACACTTCTCCCACTCTCAGCATCAGGCTTGTTGGCCTCTACGTAGCTCCCAGACCCTCTATGTCAGCTCCTGCCTCTCTAATTCAGCACTGGGCCTCTCTGCATCACCCACGCAGGCCCTCCAGTGACTGCGCAGTCTACTACCTCTACATCTGCTTGAGAGGCTCTGTGTTTGCCTCTCCAACCTCCGTGCTGGTCTTCTGGTGTTGTTCCCAACTCTCTGTTCCTTACTCGCTGCCTCTTGCTACTCTCCAGACCACTAGTTCGAATTTCTCAACTAACCCCTCTCCAGAAATCGAACTGACTGGTCTCCCTCAGTGTGTTTTCCAACTTACCCTCAAGAGTCTTCTTATATTTTTCCTGTTGGTCCTTCAACAACCAAGATTAAATCTCCAATCAACGGCTAAGATTAGATTCGGCTTGATCCATGACTTTTGGAACCTTCTAACCCAGTTTTATATTAATACCCATTAATATTTTATTTTTCCTAAAGTTTAGACTTAGGAACTCCATTAAAAATATTAATTATTTTAATATCTCCCAAACTAGTTATAATCTGCCCAAACCATTTATGGGTCTTGGAGATCTCATGTGCTTTAGCCTCTCCACCAATTTTCATGTCTAGAGCACATCCGATGCTACCCCAAATAAACACCAAGGTGTCTAAGTGAGCTTTCACTGCTCACCTCCCTGGCCCCATTACAATGAAGTCTTCCAAGCCTTTTAAAGGCTCCATTACATGCAATCACGGGAAAATTACCTTGGGAAACTAAAAAACCATGGCCCAAAACCACTACTATTGACCCAATCAAATTTCACTCTTTGCCCAAGACAAGTTACCTAACAAGCAGATCAAGAGCATACATGTATTGTGCCAAACACGTCATGTAAGGCGATTTTCATTGCAACAATGGCTGTTGAGGAATTTCCTATGATCAAAATATCATCGACATATAAGGCCACGAACAACAAAGTAGATATTTGATTAAGAATGGCATCAAGAGATCCCAAGAGAAAAAGGCAAGGAATCCATCTTGGCATACCAAAACCCAAGGGGCTTGTTTGAGACCATGAATGGTTTTCCAAAGTCTACATAACATGGAAGAATCCAGTGAAAACCTCTTTGGTTGTGCGATGTAAATCTCCTCTTTAAGATCCCCGTGAAGAATGCAAAGTTCATGTCCATCTAATGAACTTCTTGACGATGAGTTGCAGCAGTGGCTAATATAAGTTGAATTGAATCCATCTTTGCAATTGGTGCAAATGTCTCATTGTAATCAATGCCAAAGATCTGCAAAACCCATTTTCCACCAACCAGGCTTTAAACTTGTTCATCGACACATTTTCTACAAATTTTGTCTAATATATCCACTTACATCAAACAAAATTACTTCTTTTAGGAAGAGAAACCAAATACCAAGTATGCTTCCTTATCAATGGCTATTTTTCTCCTGCATAGTTGCACCCCACTTAAGACTGCCATAGGCCTTATGAAAGGGGTAGAATTTGTAGTAGTAGCAATGAATGCAAGTGGAGCTCCCTAAAATCGTGTACCCATCCTCTTATAGATCCCTAACCAAGGTAACTACTACCTATAGCATCTAGCATGCCCAACATGACATTGTGATAAGAGAACGTTCCATAGCCTCAGCCCTATCATCACTCAACATCTTCAAAAGTGGAGGAAGATGAGTCCTCATTATCAAGAATCAACCCATGTAGAACATCAGCATCACTGTTGGAGAATCAACTACGAAGATTATTTTGGCCGCAAAATAAGAGATGTCATGAGAGTGACTCAAAATCTTCCTCAAAACGAACACTTCTCTCAATCATGAACTAATTGGTGGTTGGGTGCCAAGGACAATATCTCTTAAAAGTTAACACCATTTGGATAAAATTAGTGTAGGGAAAAATGGTATTGTTCTCCAAAATGAAACAATGTGATAACACTGTAAAGATTATTGCAATTAACCAGTAGTTATGCTCCTATCTTTTTCAAGATTAGTTGTCCCAACAAAATAATTTACTGCAAATACTGAATAAAAACACTATTGCAATATTCACCAATTAATAAACCGCAGGTATTGAGAAAACAAACACATAAAAATAGACACCGAGATTTTTGGACAAATGTCTGTGGAAAAAACAACAATGTGAGGAAAACCAGTTTCGCAAATGAAGGTTTTATTATTCTTTAGCAAATTTGTAATTGAAAATTACATAAATTGCTTGCTGTAATCTAGCAAAGCTCCAAAAATATATTTTTCTCCAACTACCAGCATAACAAAATACTTGGAAGGAACTTGACCTCCCTTTGAGAAATCCTCGACCCTCCTGCGCAAGCATACGGCCTCCACATGTGCAGCCTCTAATGAAGGAAATATGGCCTCATGGCCCCTAGCAAACTCGGCCTCCTCCACCAAACAACTCAGCCTAACCTCTCAGCCTTCCCTAGAAGAATTTCATCTCTAGAATGGTCTCACACGTGCGACCTCTACAAACTCAGACTTCCAAAAAACCCTTGTGCACCAGAAGAATATCTCGACCTCCTGCAATCAAATCGCACTAGCATTCTCTCCTCCTCAAAAATTGGAAGAGAATTGATGAAGAAATTCTTCGAAATGCCTCTCACTCAATCACTACTGAAATTCCCAATGGTGTCCCATGCAATCACTGCGCCCTTGCTCAATCAAATGATCTCTAAGATGCCCATCGACTTCCTCTTATAATCTCTTGTTGAGAAATCAATGGCCAAGATCTAATCTCAATCAATGGCTAAGATCATCTTGACTCCATCAAACACCTTTTCTAGAAGTCACTAGAGAGAAATCAACTTGTCTCAATTAACACTAATTAATTAACCTATTTTCAAAAACTGGTTAATGATCTAATCAAGACATCTTCCCCTAGAATAATTTACTGGGCTTGGAGATAATTAATTCTCTTGTGCTCTTTGCCTCATTGACACCTCCTGAGACTACAACACTTGTTTGACCTACAAAATCTAACAAACATTAGTGAAGGGCAAAATGATATTGTTTTTCGAAAAGAAACAAATGAGTTCCAATAGCAAAAGATATTGAACTTTGTTCTAGATATAGCATGCATAGTTAATAGATTATGCTCAAAATTTTGGAGCAAAAGATCTGTACTATACCATGCAAATGGCTATTTCTTTCAAGGATTTATTCTTTCATTCTACCACATTGTTTTGCCGAGGAGTGTATGAGACAGTGTGTTGAAGATTAATCCCTTCTGAAATACAAAATTGCTTAAAGAAATTGTTCACATACTCCCCATAATTGTCTATGCGCAAAGTCTTAATGGCCTTTCCTAATTATTTCTCAACAAAGGATTTAAATACCTAAAAGTGTACTCAAAGACCTCAAATTTCTGCCAAAGAAAATACACCCAGGTATCCCTTAAATAATCATCAATGAAATCAAGACATAATTGGCCCTGCCCATGAAAGGTGGAGGAAATGGACCCATCAAATCACTGTGAACAAGCTCCACAACCTGTCTAGTTCTCCATGCTTTTCATTTGTCAACCTTCTCCTCTAGATGCTTACCAAGTATGTAGCTTTGGCAAACACCACAAGAAAGACAAACATCTGTCAACCTTGTAACTATGGTCTGCTTGCTGAGTTGTTGCAGGTAGCAAAAATTGAGATGTGGCCAAATTGCTCATGCCACAAACTACTCACCTCATTAAAATGAATGTGAAGAACAGGAGTCTTAGGAACTCTGTTACCAACATTGCAATAAAATCGGCAAATCCCGATTTTTTCAGCTTACCAATTTTAGCAGCGAATTTTTTGTGGCCTTTTCAAATTTGAAAAACTCCTGATAAAATCGTGATTTTATCGCGAGTCAAATGAAAATATCGCGGGAGGGTTTGCAAACCCAAGATTAAATTGTAAAAATCAAGATTAAATTGGGATTAAATGATAAAAATCAGGCAATTTTTGAAATTGAAAAAAAAAATGGATATTGTTGTACTTTTTTAATTTTGCAAGTTTTTGCCGATTTTTTCGATTTTCTCCCGACTTTTATGACTCTTTCAATTTTCAGACCCTTGCCAATTTATTCCCAAGTCCAACTTTTGCAACATTGCTTCGGAACAATGTTTGAGAAGAGAAACAGCCTCAACTGGTATTCGGCCTTTCCCATTACAACTGTGGCACCAATGTTCATCTCACTAATGACCACAGAACCAGTAGTGAACTCAGCTTTCCTGCTTAAACAAAAATAAGCGATCTGGACCCTGTTAGAATAACAGAGATTTGGTGTACTTTTTTAATTTTGCGAGTTTTTGCCATTTTTTTCGATTTTCTCCTGACTTTTTCAATTTTCAGACCCTTGCCAAGTTATTCCCAAGTCCAACTGTTGCAGCATTGCTTGGGAACAATGTTTGAGAAGAGATACAGCCTCAACTGTTATTCGGCCTTTCCCATTACAACTGTGGCACCAATGTTTATCTCACTAATGACCACAGAACCAGTAGTGAACTCAACTTTCCTGCTTAAACCAAAATAAGCGATCTGGTAGAATAACAGAGATTTGGTGACAACGAAGGAACACATAGAATGTCTTGGAATGTCCCATCATTCATGTCAACAGATCCTCTCCCACACACCTCAACAGAAGTATCATCCCCAACCAAGTTGGTTGGTACTGGGCTCCAGAGATGTAAACTCATCCTAAATTGAAGCCACGTGGCATGACGGACCTAAGTCAAGTACCCATAAGGAAGGTGAAGATACAACTGCTACAAGTGCTTGACCAATGCATTTTCCTCTCACCTTCTTGTTCTCGTGTGCCTTGGAAGTCTCCTCTACTAATGAACTCTATTTGACTGAACCAAAAAATTTAAAAAATTGATGAAATTATATTCAGGAATATGAGTCAAATGATCAAGTTGCTTCTTCATGCACATTCGTTCATCGTGTTCAAGTCTACTTCAAGCCTGTTGAAATAGGCACATTTGACTCTCTCTGTCTTAGGTTTGTTACCTTTTAAATGGGAGTTTTCATAAGCAACTTTGGATGACTTTTGTTCCTTTATTTGCTCCTGCTTCTTATCTCTGCTTTTCCATTTCTGGTTGCGCTGTTTAAGTCTTTCAACTCCTTTGTGCCCTGATTGGCAGCAAGGGCATGTGCCTTCAAAGACTTCAAAGTACATCCATGTTCATTGGAATGCGATGAGAATAGCCTTGGCAGGAGGGGGCTCTGAATCAAACAATCTTCAAGTATATCCTACAGACTCATTTAGCTGTGCACTGTGAGATGAAACATGTTTAACTAGATATATTCAAGTTTCTACTATGTATTGATAAGCACTATAGTAAAATATATCAAAAGACTATGATGCTCATCAATGCAAGAGCAGTCAAGTATCAAGCCTTTTCCACATTAAGAGATCAGTTTACTATGATACTCTTTATCCCTATCATTGATTTCATTGTTCTAAGCATCTCTAACAGATATATCAGAGGATGAGAGAACGGTTGACGAAATATATACTGATAAAAGGACTGAAAAATGGTTCAATCATGTTAGAAATAAGAATAGGTTCAGAGACCTTGTCAAAGGAAAAGCCACTACATTTGGTCAAATGAGAGTAATTATAAAACTATGCACTGCCTTGCAATACATTTAAGACTTGTATAGCAACCATCAAGATTATTACAGGAATAAGTAAGAGAAACAAGGACATTTTGAGTTTATATAGAAATCTTCTAACAAATCTAATACTTGCTGGAAGGCAGAGAAGCCCCTGGAAAAATACAAATAAAGCATTCTGCCCATTTAGCCATTATTTACAAAACAAAAATAATAATCAATCTATGTTTACAGTTCTAAAAGTGATAATGAAATGTCTATGGTTGTACGCTCTTTAAATTGGATATAAGTTCTACAAATTTGATAAAATTATTCACGTTACAACTTAACAATGTGATAGACTATCACACATCACAATGAATCATAACAGGAATGGAAAACCTATCAAAGAAGAGTTTCTATCCAGCTATCAATGAAAAATTCTATTGCATAACACAACTTCAAGCAACACCCACCAAAGATTGCTTAAAAATGTCAATCGTCAACCCAGTCACTCGTGCCCATCCATCAACAAGTTCAACAACAGGTTCATCTCGTTTTTCCCTTTGTCCCCATACTTACGAGAAGGTCCAAGTGATCTTGACCCATTCACGTTTTTCCTTTTGTCCCCATACTTACGAGAAGGTCCAGGTGATCTTGACCCATTCACGTTTTTCCTTTTGTCCCCATACTTACGAGAAGGTCCAGGTGATCTTGACCCATAAACTGATGAATAGCTCCGAATTGCATAGCTTTTAGCTTTGTTCCACAACACCAAAGCTTTGTTCCACAACACCACCGCGTAATAAATTATTTCAATCAAGACACACGCTATGGGATACACCGTGATGAGAATCATGATTTGAGGCATTTCTTGTGGCGCAATAATCATCCCATACTGTCATACAATGCCATAACTTATTAGGACGCACGCACAAATCTGAAGAGAAATATCATTAACCATGTCCTGATTATCTTACACTAAAAGATACTCTATAAACTCAATTACAGTAGTAATGTACCATAATATGAACAAAGGTTATAAGCAAATAGAAATAATACTTGTACTGACTGACTACATTACCACAAAACACAACGCCAAGAATGCGTAGGTCACTTGCAGAGTTTCTTCCCAAAATTCCTCATCGCCGCCAGAATCAAAAAACCCTTCCCACCAACCACGACCACCAAACCATCCTCTGCCCCCACGCCCACCCCCACTACCGCCGAAATCTGCCTCCCTCTTCTGTGTCTCCTCCCATTTACTGAATGCAGCCCTCTTCCCTCCCAGAGCCTTTTCTAAAGCTTTCCTTGCAGCACCCTTCACAGAAAATTTTCCAACAAACCATCATTGGAAATGTGGACTCTCAGACTGTCCAACAACTAATAAATATCCTACAGACAGATGGACAAATTCGTAATTTGATTCTACAAATAAACTGGACACCGCATTGAATTTACAAACTCTGACAATCATCATCGGCAGGTTTTAATGTATGAATGATTCAATACGCGCATATACACACTATGTTATCAGAAACAGAGAATATGAAATGGAACGGAAAATGGGGGGAGAGGGTTTTGGGGGACAAAAAAATGTGAACCCAGCATCACCTTCCGGCACATAAAATGCATATAGAATTCATTAGTAGTGTAATAGTGTATTGTCAAGGCTAGAATGGGAAGGGAAACCAAATGAGAAACGGGTTTCCGCTTCAGATTTTTAGTACCATAGCGTGTATATAAAAGGCTGTAGAACACCCTGAATTTCAATTGACTGTATGGGAAAACTCTAAATTGAAATGGGTTATGCCAGGAGATGAACTTTTCAAAACCTAAACACTAATAAGGGGAAAACTGCTACTGCAAACCTTGGCATGTCCATTCACGGTGGGAAATTGTTTGAGAAAATATTGATAGCATACATACCTGAGCAGCGTCATCTGGCTCTTGTTTTCCTTTTCCTTTACCGCCCTCGAAGAGACAGACAAATCTGGGTGGACAGGAGGGGCTGCCCATCAGCTGCCTCCATTGGATCTCCACAGCTCCACGAGAAGAAGATTTGGCACGAAGTTGGCACGAAGTTGGTCTGTATAATAAAACCACCGGTGAAACCTTGGAGATTTTGCAGAACCGCAAGCGAGGAGGTGCAATCTGAAGGCTTGGAAGTGCTGGTAATGCCTTCGCCATGCTTACATCGATTATTGAACTGGGAGGAATTGCCGAAGCTTTGTCGATCTCAAACCCAGTCCAGGTTATCTAAGCTTCTGCCAATATCAGATCAAAGAATATTTATAAAATGGACATTAAAATAGATTGAGCTTGCAACACAGTCATATTTTAGTGAAATCGGGTAAATTAAAATTATTCCAAGGATATTTTAATTTTCAAGGGTATGTTGCAGAGTTGTTGTCGTTTTAAGTCAGAGGTACCTTGAAGGTTTGAATGGTGTTCCACTGCCTCAGAAGGGATGGATAGATAATATGGTTGACGCTTTGCCCTCGTTCTGACATGCCATGGATATTCAATAATTAGAAATATTTTTATAATAATTATTTTTAATTATAAAATTTTCTCATAGTGGTGGTTATATTATATCAAGAAAAGTTGTGGTCGAATTCGTTAGCCCTGTGATATAAGATTTAGAATAGTGTGTAAATTGAATCATGTTCGAGTTTTGATGGTAGAACATACAGCCTTTTATGCCATAAGTTTTGAAATTATAAAAACAATATAAATTATTTCAATGAAAACAAATATATATAATTTACTAGGTATTTGAAAATTTAAAAACTAAGATTATGCATTACCTTGTTTTGAATCTTTTTGTTTTCTTTCATCATAGTTTTGTTGTCTTATTCCTCGACATTTTGAATTTGGCTAATTTCTTTGGCCTCATATTCTATATTATGTGTTTCTCTGGCATTTTGTAGATCTTATTCTTTGAACTTTTGAATTTGGCTAATTTATTTTGCCTTATATCTTATATTATGTGTTTCTATGACATATTATGTGTTTCTATGACATTTTATAGATTTAGTCAAATTAGATAACTAGTTACACACTTTGGAAGGTGAGTTATCTCATTCTCTTCATATTTATGTTAATGTTCTGCTATTTCATATATTTTTTTTAAAAGCAAATTCAATGTTATTTTTAATTTTTGGATTTTATAGTCTTAAGACTCTCATGAACTTCATCAAATGAAGGCATGTATGGCCATAGTTTATTTGACAATACTTTGTGAGTGTTGAATCATTCTTGGGTCTTAGTTACGAAATACTCTTCCCCCATTTGCCTGTGAATGTCTGCAATCTCATAGGAGGTGCAACACTTATTTCGACAGTCCTTCATAATGATCAGGATTCCCAACCAAAACCACCAATCTAGGACACAAAGGAGCTCAAATGAACGTTGGAGACATAGGAACGGTGATGGAGGATAAATCCAATATTGAGGCATCTTACATTTAAACCTCCAAACCCTCAGTGCCAAATGAATATCATCTTGAATGAGATTTGATATATCAATGGTGGTGGAGCATAGGCCTTAATTGCTCCATCTTAATATAGTTTAACAAATTGTCTTCTTGGAAGGATGTTGTCTTATTCTAAGATAAGGAATCTTTGTAAATTTTATTTTGTCCCTCCTATATTTTTTATGTGGTTGATCTGGATCAATTGAGATCATAAAGTAAAATATTTTTTATTTTAATTTTCCTTGCAATGACAAATATTCTTAGTAGTTTGATGACCACAATTAAATGCACCACAGCCCCACTATGGCATGGTGCACACATTTTTGCAAAGAGAAGAGGCAAACATGTTATCTTATTTGATTTAGAATATTATATTGTTGTGCTAAGATCCTCCTCAGATTAGAAACAAAATGTTTTCATTGTGCTTAAGGATTCATGAATTTTGCAAGTATAAAATGAGTTTTTATCTTAATTTTATGAGCTATTTTAACATAAATAAGAGATTGAACAGCAGCAAAAACATGTATAAAATATCACCAAAAACACATCACAACAGGAACATGATGAAGGAGTTCATCCCTCCTGGGCTATGTCTCCTTGGTCCAGCTTCCAATGGCTTGGGCCTCTCTATTATGCTCAAAAGTGTAAAAATATATGTTTACAATGCTCAAATGCTTTTGAAACCTACTCCAATGAATCCAGAATGTCCAAAAATGGCCACCTAGCCTCTTTTTGCATCCAATTTGGTCGCAAAATCGAGAAGTTATGACCTCTCCTAGTTTCTCCACTATTTGCTCTACAATTTGCACAAAATCCAGCATCATCCTACAAATTCACCCCATTTTCCGCTAACGAAGCAACAAATTCCCCATATTTTGGGCGGATTTGTAGGACCATTAATTTTGCCGCCAAGGCCTTAAAAACAAAAATTGGGTCATATGGGGACCATGCGCCTAGGGGGCTAGCCCTCAGCACTGGCCACCTCCCTTCGGCGGTCACGGTTAAGGCTAGCAGTTTAAGGAGCATGTTCACATGTGGAAGATATGTTTGACGGTCGGCTGTGGCAGTTGCAGTTACGTTAACTGTCGGCAGCTGGCGGTTATGTGTTCACATGGGAGGGGGCGGTTAAGTCCGTTTGCCCCTAACCTTGGCGGTGGTAAACTTTAAATCAAACCCATCTCCATAGTATATTAAGTAACAACCTGTGGCATATTAGTGAGTCGTTGCGCTATGCTTGTTGGAATTTCTAAGTTTAACCCGTTAGAAATTCTTCCTATACTATCTAATTTATTTCTTCCTACTTGTTCAATTACTTAACAATTTATTTACCATTTAAATACTGAAAATAAATACAGGTACAATATCAACACATACAGATCATCAACTGAAGGAAAAACAAGCACACAAGTGACACCATTGTTTTTGGACTAATGTCCCCGGAAAAACCCAATGCAGGAAAAGTGGTGCATCTATTTAAAGGGTTTTAGTATTATGCAGTTTCATAATACACCTGGGGTGCCAGAAACGGCTTACCCAACAGAGAATTCCCTCTACAGTAGTACCTCTCAGTCGGAGATAGATATTCCGGCTAAATCACCAAATGAACGATCCCACAGCAACGATGCAGCTTTTGCTGCTCTGCGTCACTCAGATAGGGACTACGTCACCATATCTGGCTCTCCATCTCCTAGTCTATCCCACAAAAAATCTCCCAGCGCTCCTCTAGACCCTGCATCAGCCTCTCTGACTTAGCGTTAGCCTCTTTGGGCTCTGCGCCAGCCTCTGGAGACTCTGCGTCTCACACACTAGCCCTCTCTGGCTCTATGCAGCTCCTGGCTGCCTCTGCGTGGCCTCTAGCTAGCTCCGTGTCAACCTCTCCCAGCTTCTGCGCTAATCCTCCTGGTACTAACTTTGCCTCTTTTCTATGTATTCAATGCCCCTTCACTACAACTCTGATCACTCACTCAATTTCCTTAGCAAACTCTGCCCCAGAAAATTGAGTTCTTGATTCTCGCGATGTGCTCTCCAACTTACCCTCAAGCCTCCTCTTATACTTTTCTCGCTGGTCCATCAGCAACCAAGATTAAATCTCTAATCAATGGTTAAGATTAGATTTGACTTGATCCATGACTTTTGGAACATTATAACCTAGTTTTTTTTTTTTTTTTTTTTTTTTTTTGAAGAAGTCGGTTGCTATGTATTATATTGAAAAAAGGGAGGATTTCAAACCCACTGATACATAGATTATGCAGGCTGAAAAGAGATCAAAGGGTTTACAAAAAGAAGCTACCCCTTTGTTTCTTAGCTTGCTTTGATTGCTACTTCTAAACACAGAACTACTATAGATTCGAACAAAGGATGACGATAAAAAGATGCATTTGAAATACATTTAGTCAATCATGATATGTTGTATCTGACGAGCAGTTGATTCTTCCGGATTCTCATCTTTGACTTCTTGTTTGACACTGGAGGAGCTTGAGGCTGCCCCTTTGGTGAACTTTTCCATCATGTATTGCAAAATGGAGATTGATTCTTCTGCGTGCCCGCAGCGGTTTGTGAGTTGCCTGAATTGTTCTTCAAGAGAGGCCACCTTATGCATAAAGAGTTGGATTTCAGCTTTGTATTTTTCTGTGTTGATACGATCTTGCTCGAAGATCCTCCTGTTTTGTTCATCTAGACCCCTATCATGTTCCTCTAGTCTAGCATCCAATAAGCTTTGCTTTCTGTCAAGCAATCACTGTTGGGTCCTAATTTCGTCCAACTCTGCTTGCAGGTCAGCACAGTGGAAGCAATCTTCGTTGCGCGCCATTGGAGAAAGAAGATTGCAGATGAGAGAGTTGGTGAATGCAATGCCAGAATAGGCGGGAGTGCTTGGAGTAGGTAAGATATGACTGTTACTTAGAGCGATGCCAGAACAGCGAATAATTCCCGCTAACAGAGATTCTGAAGGGGGAGAGAGATTTGAAAGGGATTGCGAGCCCTTGACAGCAACTGAGGGGAGACAAGGGGAGGGAAGGTCGAATAAAAGAGGGGATTCAGAGGCGCAGGAGTAGAGGGGAGAGCAGGGAAGCTTACTTCCGGGAGTCGCCGAGAGAAGGGAGATCAGGAGGACAGAGCGAGCAGGGGGCTGCCAAGGGAAGGAGGATTCTGAATGCGGGAAGGGGAAGGAAGGAGAGCAGGGATGCTCACTTCCGGGAATCACAGGGAGATGGGAGACAAAAGACGCTGGGAGGACTGATCGAGCAGGGGGCGGCCGAAGGAAGGAGGATGATTGCTGGACGAAGTCTTCCACGGATGAGCTGCAACGAACTTGGACAGCCCTGTTTACTCTGAGGTTCACCGTGACAACAGACAGAGTGAGATAAAACAAGGAGAGATTAAAACTGATAAAGGAAGGCGATACCAGTGAATGATCCCCTCTTGGGCTCAGAGCTTCGATCCTTCTGCTGCGGTGGCTGAGAATGCGATCTTCCAAGCAATAACAATACGCTGTTTCATGCTGAACGCTGGTGATGGCTTTTATGAAGTAGCTTGAGAGAAGGGAGAAGATCCAGAACAAGATCAGAGTCACGGGAGGCGTATGGCCCTGACCCAGATCCCTCAGAGAATCCTTAATCACTGCGCTTCCAGTTCTGATGCCGTCTCTAAAATGATGAAGATTGACTGAATGACAATCAATTGACTTCTTCGAGGTCCTGATTCGATTGATTGGAGGCTGTCTTTTTTTTGGCAGATGTCCTTCTGCTGAATAGATTACGCCCCTCGCACAAATGAAGATAATGCGAAGAAGGGCAGGAGTTTGATTTTTCTGTGTCATGGTAGAGGATGAAATTCCTCTCTGTCCTTGCACTTTAGTACTCCTTCATGTTTTCCAACAACCTTGTTAGCACAGTTATCCGCTTGCGTGTTTAAAGTGCGCAGGATATGGTAGAATTTGATTTCTTCAAAGTTGGCAAGGAGCAGTTTGATACGATCAACATGTTGCTGGAGGCTTCTGTTTGGGGAGCAGTGGTTGTAGATCATAAGGCGAATTATGATTGAGGAGTCTCCAAAGACAAGAGCTTTTCTGATTCCCAATTTTTTTAATTGAATTAGTCCTTGGTAGAGGGCTAGAGCTTCAGCAATATTGTTGGATTTCCTTCCCAGGCTCCATTCATAGTTGCAAATTTCATCGCCATGTTCATTTAAGATCACTCCTCCCGCGCCTGCTTGTCCAGGATTGGACTTTGAAGCACCGTCGAAATGAAGAGTTGGACAGTGGCTTTTCTGAATCCACATATTGTATTCACTTGTTGGGAGTCTGATCTCCCACTCCTTCACTTTGATTTGTTCCTGATTGTTAGTTTTCTGGGTTTTTTGTGGCTGTCCTGGTCTGTCTAGGATGTGCCTGAGAATTGTTCTTTCCTCTACTGTGTAGTCTACTGCTTGGATTCTCCCTTTGTATTTTGCTGCTATTGTCTCTTGAGCCAATGTGTGAGCTTTATTGCAAGTCATTCTAACATTGCTGTCCTTGTTTTGGAAGATCTTCTTATTTCTCGTGAGCCATATTTTCCAAAGGAGGTTATGTGGAATTATGGCCCAAATTCTTTTTACTATCTTACTTCCAGTCTCTTTCCAAGGGCAGTTTTTCCTCCAAGCATGGATTGTTTCAGGAATGCTTTGATGGGGTTGCCAATTTATATTGCCCAAGGAGGACAGACTGATCCAGCATCGCTTGGCAAAGGAGCAGTCCAGAAACAAGTGTTGAATAGTTTCCTCAGCTGAACAGCAGTTGGGGCATCTTGAAGGACCAATAATCCCTCTCTTTTTTAAGTTTTCAGCTGTGAGCACTTTTCCTTTTAGCAGCAGCCAGTTGAAGAATTTAACTTTGGGAATGGCCTCCGAATTCCATATTGTCCGCCAGTGGTTCCATATAGGGTTCTGATACATGTCATTACAGATATACTAGTACCCAGATTTGATTGTATAGCTAGAGCCCGTGGGATCCCATCGGAGACCGTCTGCTGCTCCTTTTTTAATGGGAGCTCTGTTCTGAAGATTATTTTGAAGGACTTTGAGACTTGGTTCAAGGACTGGAGGAATGGTTGGGAATTCCCATCCAATCCATGCTCCAGTATTATCATCCCACTTCGAAATTTGATCTAGATTCTGAATACCTTTGCAGTTGAGATGATGGATGATGGGAATTGCTTCATCAATTGAGATTAAGGGAGGGAGTCCCATTATTTTGTTTAAGGCAAAATTAATGGAGTCCCCTCCCCTTGGAACCTTCGAAATATTTTGAGCGAGATGGGGGATGGCTTTCTTACAGAGCTGCCAAATTTTAGTAGCATCTCTTATTGGTATATCTGTTTCAAGAAGATTTTACCTTTTGCTGCTAAGGTATTTGCATTCAAGGACCTGTTTCCACCAAGCTATGGGCTCATTGATTAGCCTCCAAGCAATTTTGATTCCAAAGGCCAGATTTAGGATTTTGGGAGATCTTATTCCCAGACCCCCTCTGTCCTGGGATTGAATTACACTTTTCCAACTTACCAGATTAAACCTATTTTTCTCTTTTTTCCCTCCTTGCCATAAAAAATTCTGAATGGCGATTTCCAGCTTGTGATGAAAGGTTGCTGGAGCTTGATAAAGAGTGAAACGATAGAGAGGGAGAGAAGAAATACCTGTTTTAAGGAGAATAATTCTGCCTGCTGGGTTGAGCCATTGAGTTCCCCATTGTTGAATCTTCCTCTTGACTTTGTCTATTATTTCATTCCAAGTGTCAGCCTTTAATGGGCCCATACTCACCGGCATTCCAAGATAGGTGAAGTGGTCCCAGTTTACTTTGTGTGCGACTCCAAAGATGTTGGCTATGCTGTGAGCAGTTTGAGTGGAGATGTTCCAGCTATAGATGCAACTTTTCTGATAATTGATCTCTCCCCCTGAGAACTCCATAAATTGGTCAAGGAGGGCTTTGAATCGTCTTGCAATAGTAGTGGAAGCTCCCCCTATCAGAAGGGTGTCATCAGTGAATTGGGAGTGGTTGATGTTCTTGACTCCATTTCCATATTTGATGCCTGAGATGAGACCAATTCTTCTGTTGTAATCTAGAGCTCTGCTAAAGGAATCAGCCATCAAGATAAAGAGATAAGGGGAGAGAGGGCATCCTTGCCTTAACCCTCTGGAGGATTGGAAGGCTTCACAAGGGCGCCCATTGACCAAGGGAGAAATCCAAGGGTCAGAGATACAAGCTGCAATGGTGCTCATGAAGGTTGAGTTAAATCCAATTTTCCTCAAAACAGCGAACAAGAAGGAATGTCTTACTCGGTCAAAGGCATTAGCTAAGTCGAGCTTGAGGACGAAGCCTTTCTCTTGCCTTGTTGTGCTAGAATGAATGGCTTCTTGAACAAGAGTTATTGAGTCATGGATTTGTCTATTGGAGAGGAAATCTCCTTGATTTTCAGATATAAGAGAAGGAAGGAGGGGCTGGAGCCTAGATGCTATGATTTTTGCAAAGATTTTATAAGAGGTATTGCATAGAGAGATAGGGCGGAACCTGGAGAAGGTAGTAGGCCGGTTTTCCTTGGGGATAAGCGCAAGGAATGTTGAATTCGTGAAGCCCCCCATTTTCTTTTTTCTTTGGATTCCCCTCAGCATCTTTGCAAGATCTTTTTTGATTAGATGCCAATAATCTCTATAGAAATTAATTGGAAAACCATCTGGACCTGGAGACTTGTCCGGCTGTAAGGTCCAAATGATTTTTCTGATTTCCTCCTCTGTGATTTCCTGATTGAGACTGTCATTCATCTCTTGCGAGATTCCTTTTGGGAGATGCTGCAATAGTTCTGAGTAGTCGGACTCTTCATGATTTTCCGAGAGTAATTTTTTGAAGTGAAGAGAGGCTGCTCTTTTAATGGTTTCTTGGTCATTGTGCTGGCTGCCATTGCAATCTGTTATTGAAGTTACGTTATTCCTTATCTTCCTGACTGTTGCTTGCTTGTGGAAATAGGCCGTGTTTTTGTCTCCTTCTTTTAGCCACAGTTGTCTCGAATTAATTCTCCATTTTATTTCCTCCTCTCTCTTAATGCGCATTAGTTGTCCTTGAGTTTCCCATTCCTCTTTTTTCAATTGATGAGTGAGCCCTTGCTACTCGATTTGGTTTTGTATCTTGTCCAAATCTTGCTGTAAATTTTTTTAAATTTTTTCAGGCTCTTTATAACTGATTTTGGCCCAGTCTTTAAGAGCTTTCCTTGTGTTTTTTATTTTCATTTCCCAGATATAGCTGGGAGAGCCTTCAATGTGTTGCTTCCAAGTCCCTTCTATTATGTCTGCCGCCTCAACATTATTTCGCCAGAGAGGATTATACCTGAATGGAATCGGTCCTAATTGAGCATGGGAGTCCAGCGTTAGCATGATTGGAAAATGGTCCGAGACTGTGGAGTTGAGGACTTTGGTGTGGCCTGCAGCAAAGGTGGACAGCAAAGAGATATTAACTAGAATTCTGTCTAGGCGTTCCATGATATTGCCTGGCCCCAACCTTCTGTTGTTCCAAGTAAATTTTCTGTTTTTGGGGATGATGTCCATCAGTTCATGATCAGACATTATTCCCTCCAGCTGATTTCTAAAGGGGTCGTGAAGAAAGTTGCCCCCTCTTTTCTCATTTGCATGGAGGACTAAGTTTAAGTCCTCGGCTAGAATAATATTTGGATTCTGTTCCTTGTTTATGTCTTCTTTCAATTCTTCCCAACATTGTTCCTTTTCTCTATACTGATTGGGAATATAAACGTTGTAAATAATGAGATCACAGCTCTCATCTTTGTGGACTAAATTAATCTTTAACCAATTTTGATTGAGATAAAATAACTTACAATCCCAGAGTTGGTTGTTCCACATGACTGAAATTCCTCCAGAAGCTCCTCTGGAGTCATTACTGATCCCTAAAAAAAAAATTTGAGCATCTACAATTTTCTGCATGTCACTTTGACTTTGTTTGGTTTCTTGGAGTAAAATAATGTCAGGCCTTTCAGTTTGAAGCAGATCTCGTAGGGCAGCTGATTTGGAAGGGTGCCCCATACCCCTACTGTTCCATGATAATAGCTTCATCATGGGACATTTGTTCGCAGAGGTGCTCGCCTCTCATGGTCTTTTCCTGATGATTCTATCTCTTTAGATCCTGTGATGAAGGAGTCCATTGGCGTTTGGAGTCCAAGGGCTATATCTTTTTGAGTGTTCTCTTCACGATGTTGCTTCGCTGTCTTCCGCCCTGGTCCTAATTTCTTGTGAAGGTCACTGGAGGCGCCAATATCCTTGGAAGAGCTTCTTGTTGTTCTGGGGGGAGGAGGATCAGAGGCGGGCTGAGAGAGAGACGAAGGAATTTTGGAGGGGTCGGACAAATCAAGGGGAGGATTCTCAGGGAGGGATTCTTCAGAGGATAAAATGAGAAAGGGGTTAGAAGTTGAAGTGGAGGGGGGGTCAAGGGAAGGCTTAGAGGGAGAGGAAGAAGGCGGATTGCGAGGGAGGGAAGAAGAACCCGGAATATCAGTAGAAGGATCAGATTTGGATGAGGGGGCTGCTTTCTTTTTTTTTACGGTTTCCCATTGTCCCGCTTGGTCTTCTGAATCTAGATTGGTAACCTTAGAGCATCTATTAGCGAAATGACCATATTCATGACATACCTTGCATTTAAAGGGGATTTGCTCGTAGTCAAGTTGCTGAATGTAGCTCCACTCGTCCACTTTTAGCTTGATGGCCTCCGGCAGACCTTTCCCATGGTCCACTTCAACGCAGATCCTTGCACAGGCTTGCATGTTGTCTTTTGGTTCACTTCTGTCAATATATTTTCCAACTGCATTCCCTATTGCTTTAACAGATTCGTCTCCCCAGCAGTGTAAGGGCAGATGAGGAAGACGGACCCAAACTGGCACTGCGTTGGGGATGTCGAGTTCAGGATCGAAATCAGGGGTCCATTTGTTGAGATATAACCCTCGCGAATCCATGAAATAGGGCCCGTTTCTGAATATCAGGTCTTTGTCTTCTTTAGTTTCAAAGTGAAATGTATAGTAACCTTTGCCACAGAATCGAATCGAAATCTTTCCCTGAGTTTTGTCGGACCAGTTTCGTTCCACCCATCGTTGTACTGTTTTTGGAGAAGGCCACAATCGTGTGAATTGTCCTATGAGACCTTTTTCTGCTAGAGATAGGGCTGCCATTCGAGGAAGGGATGGAGGCAGCTGCACTTCTTGAATGATATCCAGCTTCTTGACGAATTTTGAGGTTGATGGTTTCGGGCGAGCAGGGGGAAGGGATTTTACCAGGGCAGAGAAGGCTTTCTCCGCATCTCCAAGGGGAGGATCAAGAGGAGCCATGGCTGCCAAGGCCCAGAGATAGGCCTCGCAGCCCAGGCCGAAGCGGCGACGTCGTAGCAGCAGCAACTAGCAGGCTAGGTCTTCTCGGCTCCGCGCGCGCGATCGTGTGGATCAGTCAGGAAAATATTCTTAATAATATGAGGGGGATAAAAAAAAATTGGCCTTCATTATAACCTAGTTTTATATTAATACACATTAATATCTTTTTTTCCTAAGTTTAGACTTAGGAACTCCATTAAAAATATTAATTATTTTAATATCTCCCAAACTGGTTAGAATCTGCCCAAACTATTTCTGGGTCTTGAATATATCATGTGCTTTAGCCTCTCCACCAATTTTCATGGCTAGAGCACATCCGATGCTACCCCAAATCAACACTCCCTCTTAGCGAGAATCGTGCTCTAGTAATACTCCACACTGAGTATCACCCTGATTATCCAGCACCAGTCTTTGTGTTGATGCTAGGCCTCCTTGCCCAACATCCTCTGCACTTTTGCATCATGTACTGTCACCCATGGCCCTGCCATTGCACTACTGCATCTGTATGGCAGCTCCCTCTACATCTGTGTTGTTTCCCATGGCCCTGCGACTACCACTGCTACATCTGCACTGCATCCCCTCTCATCATGTTGCATCGTGTTGCCCATAGCATTTCCACTGCTAATCACTGCATTTCAACTCAATTACTGAGAAGTAAGTAACTGATCCTCCTAACTCTGACATCTATGTCAGGCTAGAAACACTCATAATGATGAAGCTCCCTTTGTCGTTGACAAGTGCTCCCTCTACTGACCTCTGCGCTACTGCAACAACTCCATGCATCTCACATTGTTGCCTCACGCTGTCCCGAGACTCCTACACTATAGCACCCTCTGTCACTCCATTAGCATTCATCTCTATTGACATACGCTAGTCCTGCTACTTCTCTTCGGGGCTCCCGTAGCAAGATATAATCCAAGAGGTTGGGTACCTCAAGGATCCTGCCCCTCATCGTCTGTAGTCCATCTGGCTACAACTCGATGTCTCCCCACTTCCTCTCAAGTGGTGCATGAGCACTCATGGCACAATATTAATCTGTCTCCACTTCTTGTTCCACCCTCACTAGTGCTGCCTTGGTCTCAAAAGCCTCTCCCTTGCTCTTCTTCCTTGGACACTAGTTCGCATAGTGACCTAATTCCCCATAGTGGAAGCATTTGACCTTGGAGAGGTCCTTCTTCTTCCATTTATGAGTAGCATCCTCCTCTTCCTCCTTGATTCTGACCCCTTACTGCTACTCCCTGCCTTGGTCATTTGTCTGATTTCTTCTTGATGAATAGTCGCCCACAGTTCCTCCTAATCCGAAACGTTTGACCTGCCGAGTAAGCTCTAGACAAATACCTCCCAGTCCTCTGAGACTATGTTCAATGTGGTCCTCATTAGCATCTCCTCATCCGGTGTGGCCCCTATGGAAGTCCTCTGGTCCCGGATATCTGTCAGTTGCCCGAAGAAGATATCTATCTGCTCTCCCCTTTGCATCTGGTATGACCACAACTGATTTTCTAGAAGCATCTTCCTCTGCACGGAAGTATGCTGATACAAATTCTTCAGGGCATCCCACATCTCATTTGCGTACCCTTCTCGGCAATATGTGGTACCACATGATCCTTGACTTTGTCGAGGATGATGCACTTAGCGCTTGTCATTGCTTCTTCGTACTTCTCATTTTCAGCCGAGTCAACTAGGATCGTTTTAATTTTCAAGGCGAAGTGCTTGATGCGATACCTATCTATAATGGACAAGATCCTACCCTTCCAGACTACAAAGTTAGAAGCTCCGTTCAGTCTATCCTGATCTCTCAGCCCATTCACTACCATTTCATTGCTCCTCTTTCGACTATTTCAAGTCTCTCAACCTCCCGTTTGGAATTTCTCGGTTTTACTCCCTCTAAGCCTCGATTTCCCTCCTGGAAACCCCTCTGCCAATGTTGAGATGCCCCACTCGAATCGTTTGTGCAACTACACCACTGATCTGGATTTCTTGGCTAGAAATCCTTGGCAGCAACTCCCTCCTCCTTAGTCTTGCCCTGTTAGGTATTGTTCTGACCATAGTACCCCACCAGCTTCACTTTGTAACTTACCCATAACCTCCTATGCTTCAACAATATGAAGGTCTAAGCCTCTAGGCTCTACGCAATGCCGACACTGGAAAAATTTGCACCTTCTGGCCACAGTGTCGATCCTTCCTGGTTGAGAAAGATGACAGGGCACTATGTAGATCAGGTTTGCTCCTCTCTGCCTCAGCGTTGATCCTCCTCCTAGCTCGAACTGATGACCCAGGTCCTCTGCATCACCCCTTCCTTGCTGCTTTCTGCTAAGAACAAATTATGTCACTCGGGACAGTTGTTTCTATTTCTATTGCTCTGCTCAGCTGATGCCTTTAGTTACCCTATGATCTGCAACCATGCTTTGATACCATGTTGGAATTTCTAAGTTTAACCCATTAGAAATTCTTCCTATACGATCTGATTTATTTCTTCCTACTTGTTCAATTACTTAACAAGTCATTCACCATGTAAATAATGAAAATAAATACAAGTACAATATCAACACATACAGATCATAAATTGAAGGAAAAACAAGCACACAAGTGACATCATTGTTTTTGGACTAATGTCCCCAAAAAAACCCAATGCGGGAAAATCGATGCAACTATTTAGAGGGTTTTAATATTATGTATTTTTAGAATACAACCTGGGTGCCAGAAATGGCTCACCCAAAAGAGAATGCCCTCGGTAGTAGTATCTCTCAGTCAGAGACAAATATTCTGACTAAATCACCGGATGAACAATCCCACAACAATAATGCAGCTTCTATTGCTCTACATCACTCAGATAGGAACTACGTCATCTTATCCGGCTCTCCAGCTCCCAGTCTATCCCACGAAAAATATCCTAGCGCTACCTCTAGGCCCTGCGTCAGCCTCTCTGACCTAGCGTTAACCTCTCTACCCCAGCGTCAACCTTTCTGACCCAGCGTCAGCCTCTCTACCCCAGCGTCAACCTCTCTATGCTCTGCGTCAGCGCCTAGAGCGTCAGTGTCTCACATACTAGCCCTCTCTCGCTCTGCGCAGCTCCTAGCTGCCTCTGCGTGGCCTCTGGCTGCCTTTGCATGGCCTCTAGCTGGCTCTATGTCAACCTCTCCCAGCTTCTGCACTGATCCTCCCAGTACTAACTATGTCTCCCTGTTATGTATTCACTGCCCCTCAGCTTAAACTCTGATCACTCACTCAATTTCCTCTATAAACCTGTTGTGCTATACAACAACCCCCTATTTCAATTTTTAAATTCTTAGTCTTGAAATGCTAAATAAGAAATGGGTCCCCTTTAGAATATAAATAAAAGTAATAAAACTTTTAAGTAAAATAGATTTTCCATAAAAGTCATATAAAAGTTGATTTATGAGTATTTAGGACTGCTCATCGCAAATCGCAATTCCTTAGAACCCATGAACATCCAGTTGGAGAGTTGCAATGCGATCAGTCATATCAAAGCCCTCATCACAAAGTTTTAATCAAAATAAGCCTTTCATAAAAATATGATGTGATGTAACTATCACATCTTGCACATCATTAATCCCAAGGAATGACTTATAGCGTTTCATTGAAACCTTGCGATGCGATAAGGCTATCGCAATCGCATATTGCCAATTCAAAGGGAAACATCCAAAACACTCAATTTCAAAATTGCGATGCAATTTAATTATCGCATATCGCGCTCTCCATAAAAGCGAGTAATAAATACTATGAATACATGCGGTATAGGGATAAATTGATTATAAAGAAATAATGTGATTTCCCAAGTTTGAAACCCGTCGTCTCCCCATGCCAGCGTAGCACTCATTGCAATCGCAACAATGCAAACAAACCTTTTGACATGGCGCTTGTAACTCCCGATTTGTGATACGTGATTATTACACAAAATAATGCAATTGCTAATCGCAAATCACAGAGTGACGACACCTATTTAAAAAAGGACCGTAACAAAACCTGCGACGCAACATATATTGCTTCAGCATTAAAGTTTCACATTGGAAATTACGGTAAAACATTAAGGACAGTATGGTTAATTCCTTTAAGGATTTCATTCGTGGTAGCTATGTACAATATAAAATCTTTTGCATCTGATGTGCATAACTACTTTTAGTCTGTAATTTGTGTATTATCTCCTCTCAAGTTTTTCGCTTATTATGCTCCTCTTTCTCATTTTGCAGTGTTGATCCAGAATCACACAGTTGGTCAAGATGTCCAAGAAATCTTGAAAGGCAAAGCCCCCCATTTAGTGGAAGAAGGACAAGCAAAATTAGTGTTAATTATTGATACTCCCTGTCAAGGCCTTGGTAAAATCTCATGGGAAGGCATATATGCTTTACTTGAAGTAGAAAATCCAACGAAGATAGAAGAGGAAGCAACAACTGATGGAACTGATCAAACAAAAAGCACGCTCAGTGATTTGGCTAGCTCCTTCCTTCATAGAATAGCAGTCCGTGCAAAATTTTTACCATATAATGATCTAGTGAAATGGGTAATTGAAAGTATTTATATAACATACAAATCTTTCTTCACGACCGATGGAAGGGTGTTCGAGACATTCAAACTTGAAGATGTCAATAGAATGTATCACTTGTCGGATCCCCAATGACACTACAACAAATCATTCATGGAAGCTTTCACTAAAGAGAATGAGATAGAGTTAGACCCTATCAAATAGTGGAGACATTTTCCTAGCAAGCATAAACATGAATCTTCTGGTATGTACTTTGTGGACTCCTCAGCATCTCCATATTGTTATGTTGCTGCTATGGTATGTAGGCTCTTTGGAAGCCCTGATTCTGCTATATTTTCTATAGAAATGGCTCCATTGATAGAAGCAACAATCAACTCCTTTATTATGGATTGGGCAACCATTCTATCAGATAAAATGGCCAGTCAAATACTAGATTATAGAAGGAACAAATTTGTCACCACCCGAGTTGTGCCCCTGTTGTACCTCTAAGATAGTAGTAGGTCTGGCTACCAATGCTAGAGCATCTAAAATAATTGTTTTGGGGGTTTTTGGTTTTAATTTTAGAAGACTAATGAATGAAGATAGATGTAGAATTGAAGTAATTAATCATTTGGGTTATATTAATACTTCAGTAGAGGGTTGTTATAAAGCATTACACTGTGATATAGATCAAAATAGTGGTGAGTAGAAGACAACAAAAAATATGATTATCACAATTTCCAGACTATAAAACAGAACAATCATAAGTTGGAAAACCTTCTGAACTACGTTCAAAATATTCAAGGTAGTATACTTAAGCTTACACAAGATGCTAATGATTTATTGATTGGAGGGGATTAGCTACACAGCCATTTGCATTAATCCAATCTCTTGATAGATGATCACTTTAGGAGCTTATAGGAATCAATTGAAACATTAATTGTTCCTACCTAGATATCTCTGTAAGTCATAAGCATAGAAAGAAATAACATAATGATTGAAAACTGGAAAAACTTACAAGATAACACAAATTGTGCAAGACAAGATTCATAATCCTTTGTTTTGTATTAAGGCCCCAGAAAGACTGAGTACATCAAGTGTCTACAAAAGCTTCCTTCAAAGGTGACTTCCAGGTTCAAAGTAGAACTAACAGTCAAGACTTTACAAGCAATGAACTATGAAGCTTCAAATTTGAACCATTTACAACTCAAGAAAGGAAATATTTATACAATAATGAAACTTAAGAACAGATCCTAAAATAGATTAAGATTTTTAGGAGAAGAAAGATCTTCAAGGCAAGAAGATAGGGGTGGTTGCTTGCACTGCTTCTTGTTGTCCCCTTTATTAAGGTTGTGTTGGCTTTGTTGTATGATATTTTGCCCCTTTAGCTGATCGATTGTTGGTATCCTTCACGTTGGTTGATTGCTTCATTTAACCTTTTTATTGATATTCTTTAAACTGTGTAACTCTCTTTTGACCTTGCTAAGTATATTTTGACTGCGCATTTCAGGTTTTACTGTGTTTTTCAACAGTAAATCTTCGTATTTATCTTCAAACTATTACATAGGGTTTTTGTTTACAAAACCTGGAACAACAATCTTTATCTGCAAAACACAACAACTTATTAAGAAAAACATAGGTGACTGAAGGTCTTTAATGGCTCTACTAAGCTTGAAAGGTTACCGGAAGGAGTCCGAGGGGTATCAGAAGGTAAACCATGGCTTTAATGGCTGCAGAGGCATAATGGAGGCTTCACTGTATAAAACAAGTAAACAAAGCAACAAATGGCTTTTATGTGTTTAATGGGAATAACAGTCTTCTTTTGCATTATCGGGCAAAGGTGAACAATGCAAAAGAAAGAGTACAAAGGGATTAAATATAGCAGGAATGGCTTAATTATGGGTTAAAACAGGGATTAGCATTAAATGAAGGCTTTTCGGATCATTTCTTCGTTTAAATTGAAAAACAATTTAACACAGAAAAATCTTCGCAAAACGCAATATACGGACTTGAAATTTTATAAACACTGGCGGATAATGGCATCAGGTCTAGGTCTTATTTGCATATTGTAATCGGAGTTAGGCGGGGAGTAGGCTTTGGTCGGGACTTGCGAAAAGAGGTGTAAGCGATGTGGCGATAGACTGTATTATATATATGGTTGGGTTCGTATCCCATCGCAATCGGAGATCGCAATGGGCAAAGGGTTAGCGGGAGGCTGCGATGAAAGCAGATGCGATATGGGATTAGATTGATATATATATATATATATATATATAGCTTCAGATTCGGGTTTCCATATCGTAGTTAGGGATCGCAACAATGGAGGGTTAATCTATAAGCCAAGGGTTTGCGATGGGGCAGATGCGAAGTGGTATTAAACTATGCCATATATCGTGTCGGGTCCGGATCATTCATTGTATATCGCAATGCGGAGGTGTATGCATGTTTAAAGGGTTCTGCAATCCCGCCGATGCGATATATGTTTAAATACATAGTTTTATTAATAAAACTAATGGTTTTCGAGATATTTAATAAATGGAGTTATATTATACGGGAAAGGGGAATTTTAAGGGTTTATTACATTAAGTTAATGTTAATATGGAATATGAGCGAGAAAATGGAAAATATATGAAATATAAGCAGAAAAGAGGAATAACACTAAGTATAATGTTTTTTATAAGTTTTTTCTTTTCATACATGCATTAATACTTAGGGAAACATCATTTGTGGGTGTTTTGTGTAAAAAGGGATTTTACATAATAAAAGGGAATTTACATGGTGTTTTTACTTTTCCTAGGTAAAAATGGTTTTTACCATAGGAAAATGGGTTTTTATGGAAATGAATGATTATGAACTGAATGAAGGGGAAATTAGTAAATATATGAATGAAAAAGGATGAGGGGAGTTAACTAATTAATGTTGTAGACCTTCATTTGCCTTGTATAATTGCCTCTTGGACATAAAAACATGATAAATGTACATTTTTTCCAATCAATAATCAAACTGTTGCAACCTTTCTTTACTTACCTTTAGCTTATCCTATCATTTTTTCTTCACTTAATGGATGCATTTAAGCTAGCAAACCCGTTTCCCTTCTTTTATTTAGCAAAAACAAACTATCTAAATCTACCCTTATAACTTCCAAGGGCTTAGATTAAACTGATGAGCACCTTATTATTCTCTACCTAACTACTGATCTGCCAAGATTAAACAGTTTGGCTAGATCTTTATTCTCTAACTATAACATCAAATTTAAAGCATGAAGCAGTCAAGATTAAACAGATTGACTGTCATGGGTTGTGGCATTTAAAACACGCTGCACACAACCATTATTTTGCAGAAACAGAGTAGTGGCATTTGGACTTGCTCACTTTCAGAGTTTATTTGTTTTCTTTCTACCTAACATTTTCTTTTGCCTTGATTTTTTAGAACAGCTAACCTAACATTTTCTTTGATATGGACATTATCATCAAAAATATATTTTTTCACTAGCATTTTATTCACTATTGTCATGTCCATATCCCAGCTTAACATTTTTGAAATGTTCTATTTAATCAAAACCAAAAAATGCTACAACATTGGCTCCATCTTGGGACTGCTTTCTCCTACTGCTTTCTCCTATAGAATGCAGAGACCCTGCAAATCCATGTGCCTTCTCCTCGGGCTATGGAGGCTTTGTTGTAAGAAAATCACACTAACATCTTGAAAATGAAAAGAAAACTAGAGTATTTACAATGAAAACTATTTGAACTTTTCAGTACTAAATGTAATGTTTGAAAAACCTTCCATTTACAGGATAAATGGAATATAGCCCCTCAAGATTCTGCAGCACAAAAGTGTTACTACCCTTTACTTCAGCAATTGCTAAGGGTCCAAACCATAAATTGTCAAATTTGCCATGCTTTCCTTTCTCTTCTCTCCTGGCATCCCATCTTAAAACTAGATCACCTTCCATAAAGTCCCTTTCCCTGACTCTTCTATCAAATAGGGTCTTCATCTTATTATGATATTTCTGCAATTTGTTCAACTTCATCTCTATTCTCATTAAGTTCAATAATCTGATTTATCCTTAAGGTAGAGGTTCTTGTGTATTCTCTCCTCTAAGATGAAGGGAAGGTTCCTGTGGATTCTCCCCTTCTACAAGGAGAGAAGGTTCTTGTGTATTCTTCCCTTGTATTTCTAGAACAGAATTGATTCCAAGTATTTTGCAGATGGATTCAACTAGAAGCTTAGCTAACCCTTGACCTTTTACTAGCTTGGTAGTCTTGATAGTTAGATCAAACTCCAGAATTTGAGTGATCCATCTACCTCTTTTCCCATCAGTGTCTGGTTGGGTTAAAACAAATTTTTACAACACTATTTGGGACATAAGTAGTAATAAGTGAGTGTAAGACATACATTCTGAATAATTTCAGGGCTTGAATAAGGGCATAGGTTTGCTTCTCAATGATGTCATACTTCTGCTCAACATCTCTCATAACCTTGCTGAAAAAGGCTATGGGTTGGTTATGGGAATCTTCATTCTTCTGTAAAAGAACAACAACAACAGTTGTTTCATAAGCAAAAGAGAAAATGCTCAATGGCTTGATTTAATCGGGGCTGGTTAAGATGGAGTATGAGGTGTTTGTGTGGATGTAGAGTATGAAGAAGAAGTAGAGGAAGAAGATGGTGATTTAGGAGTTGATGAACTAGTTGGAGGTGAAGGAGGAGATGAAGGAGGAGATCTCCTGAAAGACTTCAAAGGAGTCCTAAGAACTAACTTTGGGACCTGTAAAGGAATACCTTCTTTTGATTTAAAGAGAGGATTGGTATATACAGAAAAGGTCTCCTCAAGTTGTTCAGAAGAAGAAGCTTCAGGTTGATCAAAAATGGAAGGAAATGGATAGGTGGTAGGGGATATGAAATCTATGGGTTTATATTCTGGTAGATTGACACCCAAATCAGATTCAGTTTTAGGTGATCCTAGAGGTAGTGTGGGTATTGGATGAGATTCTAATGAATGAATAAGGTATGCTGACTTAAAATCAACTCCTCTATTTAGAAGTTCAGCAACCCCAGGTGATAAATAGGAGTAATCAGGATCAGATGGGATATTACTATAGGGGTTAAATGATTCTAATTCTTCAGGCTGTAGGACTGAAGAAAAAGAAGAAGATGGTTGGTGTCCCCTTTTAGATCTGACTTTTCTCAGAATCTTTTCAGGGTCTGACAAAGGGCTAACTATGTCACCTTCTAAACGAGATCTAGTATGTTTAAAAGGTGCCAGCTTGGGAGTGTGGAGTCGCTAAGGTGAATGATTTTGACCTTTCTAAACCTTTAATCACCTTTAAAGGAAAAGAATGAATGAATATCGTTGTTCCAAGGGAAACTTAAATGAAATTTGAATCCCTGGCAACGACGCCAATCTGATTTTGTAACTCTAAGATAGTAGTAGGTCAGGCTACCAATGCTAGAGCATCTAAAATAATTGTTTTGGGGGTTTTTGGTTTTAATTTTGGAAGAATAATGAATGAAGACAAATGTAGAATTGAAGTAATTAATCCTTTGGGTTATATTATTACTTTAGCAGAGGCCTGCTATAAAGCATTACACAGTGATATAGATCAAAATAGTGGTGAGTAGAAGACAACAAAAAATATGATTATCACAGTTTCCAAACTGTAAAACAGAACAACATAAGCTGGAAAACCTTCTGAACTACGTTCAAAAGATTCAAGGAAGTATACTTAAGCTTACACAAGATGATGATGATTTATTGATTAGAGGGGATTAGCTACACATACAGTTGCATTAATCCAATCTCTTGATAGATGATCACTTTAGGAGCTTACAAGAATCAATTGAAACTCTAATTGTTCCTACCTAGATATCTCTATAAGTCATAAGCATATGAAAAAATAAGATAATGATTGAAAACTGGAAAAACTTACAAGATAACACAAACTGTGCAAGGCCAGATTAAGAATCCTTTGTTTTGTATTAAGGCCCCAAAAAGACTAAGTACATCGAGTGTCTACAAAAGCTTCCTTCAAAGGTGACTTCCAAGTTCAAAGTAGAACTATCAGTCAAGACTTTACAAGCAATGAACTATGAATCTTCAAATCCGAACCATTTACAACTCAAGAAAGGAGTTATTTATACAATAATGAAACTTAAGAACAGATCCTAACACATATTAAGATTTTTAGGAGAATAAAGATCTTCATGGCAAGAAGATAGGGGCAACTGTTTGAACTACTTCTTGTTGTCCCCTTTATTCAGGCTGTGTTGGCTTTGTTGTTTGATATTTTTCCCATTTAGCTGATTGATTGTTGGTATCCTTCACGCTGGCCGATTGCTTCATTTAACCTTTTTACTGATATTCTTTAAACTCCGTAACTCTCTTTTGACCTTGATGAGTAGATTTTGACTGCGCATTTCAGGTTTTACTGTGTTTTTCAATATTAAATCTTCATATTTATCTTCAAACTATTACACAGGCTTCTTGTTTACAAAACCGGGAACAACAGTCCTTATCTACAAAACACAACAACTTATTAAGAAAAACATAGGTGACTGAAGATCTTCAATGGCTTTGTTGAGCTTGAAAGGTTATCAAAAGGAGTCCGGGGGGTATCGAAAGGTAAACAATGGCTTTAATGGCCGCAGAGGCATAATGGAGGCTTCACTGTATAAAACAGGCAAACAAAGCAAAAAATGGCTTTTGTGTTTAATGGGAAAAACAATCTTCTTTTGCATTATCGGGCAAAGGTGAACAATGTGAAAGAAAGAGTACGGAGGGATTAAATATGGTGGGAATGGCTTAATTATGGGTTAAAATAGAGATTAGCATTAAATGAAAGCTTTTTAGGTCATTTCTTCGTTTAAATCGAAAAACGATTTAACACAGAAAATCTTCGCAAAACGTAATATACAGACTTGAAATTTTATAAACACTAGCAGATAATGGCATTGGGTTCTGGTCTTATTCGCATATCGCAATCGGAGTTAGGCGGGGAGTAGGCTTTGGTCGGGACTTGTGACAAGAGGCAGATGCAATGTGGCTTTGTATCCCATCGCAATCGAAGATTGCAATGGGCAAAGGGTTATGGTATTAGCGGGAGGCTGCAATGAAAGCGGATGCGATATGGGATTAGATTGCGATATATATAGCGTCGAATTAGGGCTTCCATATCGTAGTCGGGGATCACAACAAAGGAGGGTTATGCTATAAGCCAGGGGTTTGTGATGGGGCGCATGCGAAGTGGTATTAAACTATGCCATATATTGTGTTGGGTCCGGATCATTCATCGTATATCGCAATGCGGAGGTGTATGCATGTTTAAAGGGTTTTGTGATCCCGTTGATGCGATATATGTTTAAATACATAGTTTTATTAATAAAACTAAGGGTTTTCAAGATATTTCATAAATGCAATTTTATTATACGGGAAAGGGGAATTTCAAGGGTTTATTACATTAAGTTAATGTTAATATGGAATATAAGCGGGAAAAAGGAAAATGTATAAAATATAAGCAGAAAAGAGGAATAACACTAAGTATAATGTTGTTTATAAGTTTTTGCTTTTCATATATGCATTAATACTTAGGGAAACATCATTTGTGGGTTTTTTTTGTGTAAAAATGGATTTTACATAGTACAAAGGAATTTACATGGTGTTTTTACTTTCCTAGGTAAAAAGGGTTTTTACCATAGGAAAAGGGGTTTTTATGGAAATGAATGATTATGAACTGAATGAAGGGGAAATTAGTAAATATATGAATGAAAAAGGATGAGGGAAGTTAATTAATTGATGTTGTAGACCTTCATTTGCCTTGTATAATTGCCTCCTCGACACAAAAACACGATAAATGCACATTTTGTCCAATCAATAATCAAACTGCCGCAACCTTTCTCTACTTACCCTTAGCTTATCCTATTAGTTTTTCTTCACTTAATGGGTGCATTTAAGCTAGCAAACCCTTTTCCCTTCTTTTATTTAGCAAAAACAAACTATCTAAATCTACCCTTACTTCCAAGGGCTTAGATTAAACTGATGAGCACCTTATTATTCTCTACCTAACTACTGATCTGCCAAGATTAAACAGTTTGGCTAGATCTTTATTCTCTAACTATAACATCAAATTTAAAGCATGAAGCAGTCAAGATTAAGCAATTTGATTGTCATGGGTTGTGGCATTTAAAACAAGCTACAAACAACCATTATTTTGCAAAAACAGAGTAGTGGCATTTGGACTTGCTCACTTTCAGAGTTTATTTGTTTTCTTTCTACCTAACATTTTATTTTGCCTTGATTTTTTAGGGCAACTAACCTAACCTTTTCTTTGATATGGACATTATCATCAAAAATACATTTTTTCACTAGCATTTTATTCACTATTGTTATGTCCATATCCTAACTTAACATTTTTGAAATGTTCTATCTAATCAAAACCAAAAAATGCTACAACAACCCCCATTCTATATGAGTGCTTACATAATGGACACAATCTATTTTAATTCTGACTTTCCCATCCTAGGTTGGAAATGGACTATTCAGGATCCGACACCCATTCATATTTATCATAAGTATTTATGGAAGCCTGACTACAAGAATCATTTATACAAAATTTGTCATGGTTTCATTTTACCTGTCCATCAAGCCATCTTTAATAAGCCTGCTCCTCCGCTGTCTGATGAGGCTAGCATTGACTTAACTTCAATCGACAATTGGTTCAGGGAGGAGAAGTTCACCTATATCAGGGTTTTTGGCAGTATTACAGATCCTCATGTCCTTCCACCCTACATTCCAGATAAGCTATTAGCGAGGGAAATAGCCTACTAGATAGTGGAAAAAGGGATGTCTAGAAACCTTAAAGATTATAAGAAACAAGTGTGGCCACCATTTACCCTCCATTGTGGCACATACATATTGCATGATTTTAAACATGCTGAGAAAGAAGTAGAGAAAACAAAAGATATTAGTCTAGCGATTATTCATAAAAGACAATATGATCTAAACAAGGTCACTTTCAATTTCACCAGTTAGGTGAAAGTTAGTAAATTTATACATGAGAATGATGAATTTGATGACTTATTCGCTTCAGCTGAGTTATTCTCACAAGTAAGTCATCTAGCAAGATTCAAATTGGGAGTCGAGAAGATGGACAAATTCATGGAATATAGGACACAGAGGTTACTGATAGTACCTCTAGATTTATTAAATACTACCTCTATTGTTCAGCAAGCAGAGCACAACGGGGAGCAAACTAATGAAGAGATTTTCAGGGAAGGGGAAATAAGTGGAAAGACCAATGAACCCTTTAGCACATATGTTCATATTGACCCCATCTTGATTAAAGAATGGGAGCAATTTGATCAGCAAATCAAAAGCCAGAGCGACCCCCAAAACATTGTCACATCAGTATTGCCCGCAATACAACAACCCATCGTTCTTGATAGTGCGATTGAAGGAACACCAGTAAAGGCATAGCTCAAAAAGAGATTGAAATAATCCTTGAAAATCCTTAAGGATAAATTACATTGAATATTGAGGAAATACCACCCTTGGATGTATTTTATAGCCCAAAACACAGGCTGTAGTCAAGAGGCAGAGGAAAAATAGGAAAATAGACCAGACATCATCCACAGCTCCTCAATCTGAATTTATGAATGTTATATGGAAGGATTCAGAGGTCAATCCTTCTGAGGATTTGACTAAGTTATCTCAATTTGTAGGGGCATACACAACTGCTACAATTGATAAGGCAACTCAAGTTAACCAATTGATCAAAGAAAAGGATCAAAGCATTAATCAACTCGAAGAACAAACAATAGTAGAACAACAAAAGATTAATCGGCTTGAGGAACAGTTGGTAGAAGAAAAACAAAAGATGAACAGCTCAACAGAGTACAAAGCCTTAACTGGGATGCGTATTGGTACTTTTTAGTCAAGCCGTATAGAATTTCCCACTGTAGATCACCTGATAATGCAATATACTAAAGCAAAACACTTGATCTACTTCTACAAACAATTATGCGGAAGCTTAATCGAATATGAGCAACATCAATAAGAACACATATAACAGATGAAGAGAAAGCAATCACATGAACACAAAAGAATAATCCTGGGGAAAGCCTTAGCCTAAAACCCCAATCTTGTATATCATACAAGTGGAAATGTAGTCTAAATTAAAAAAAGAATTAGCTCACAAGCTATCCTGCTCTCTCTGTAATCCCTCTGCTACTCATAGACAGTCAAAGGCCTCTCACAAACCTTCTCCTTTGTCCTCCAAGCCTCCTATTTCTTTGCGCAGTTTTTCCTGGGGTCCAGTGCTTCCACAAGTGTGAATTCCCACCTCACACTGCTCACTTGGCTCAGAAATAATTGCACAAACTTGAAGGAGATAATTCCTTCTACATGGATGAGTTTCCTTTATAGGAGAAATCCTCCAACTGATAATACAATGTCCCTTCCTCTGATCTCAACTAGGCCTCTATCTGAACTGACATGCATGAGTTATTTATGAGAGAATATTCAGTTATCTAAATTGCAACAGTTACATGCATGCAAGCATTAACTAACTGAACTCACAATTAATTCAACAAACTGATACAATTAATCTATCTGGACTTGACTCAGTTAACTGGGCCAACTAATTACAACTCATCCTTATCTCTTTAACTGATGGATAAATTCCTCAATCAATGGAGAAACTGTTGTGTGTCCTCACATAGACTTCATGTTTGATTTTTCACAACTATTCAACTAATTTACTTCTCAATTTTAGTCCAGGGACTGACTAAAAATGGAATCCAGCCCGAAATGCTATTTATAGCAATGTTATTTTTAGCACTTCCATTTTTAGGCCGATAGGCCTTCCTTTGAAAGGGACCTTCATCATCCTTTTCATTCTGACGCTGACACCTGCCATCCACATTCAGCGGGCATAGGATTCGATCGTTTGTGACACATGTCCCTTTATAACTGAACAATTGTCTCTTGTAGGTGGTGGAATGAGACAATACATCTATTCAGTATCCATTTGAATCAGTCAACCTTGGTATTTCGTCTACCTTTTCGATTTAAGCTCGACATCTGTTAACCATATAATCTTGACATCGGTTAAATTCCTGTTACGTGCCGGGTGGGTTTGCCGTGGTCGATCATTGGAAGTCAAGGTGCTTGCAAGTGTTAATCCCTGTACCTGAAAATCGCTGCTTGCATCGCTTTTTCTCATCTCCACTCAACATCTGTGCCACCGGTTTTACACAGGAGAATTTTAGGCAGGAGTTCCAGGACTATCCGTTTCAATGTTTTGTGCAGTTTAGGGCACTGAATATGAGTTTTATGGTGCACCACTGAGACTCTCTCAATGGCATGACCGATAATGGCATAATCTTTACTGCCAATTCCAAATCGACAATCCTTTCGTGCATACTCTAGACACCGTGCTCGCAAATATCGATCAAAACACGGGCTTCGTTGCTTTCCTTTTCTTTATGGTTTCCATATAAATTCGAACTGAACATCTTCTTGATCGATTCTTTCATTTCCGCAATTTCTCTTTTCATTGACGCTGAACACACCAACCTTCGTGATCAAGATAGAAAGGAAATCAAGCGGTGCAGATGTTAATTTCAGTATGATCCCCACGGTATTCTCATACAAAGACCTTGATTACACTATGATCCCAACAATATTCTCCAAGGAAGAGGTTGGACTAGGACGGCCCGCAAACCCACGACATCTGCGATCCCCGAAATTTGCAATTCACTCATGAGAGTATAAAGGATTCCTTCAGTAAAGCCCACAATGGCGTCAAATTGGAAGATACGGCGTCTGATATTTAGGGGGGAAGGCTCGATTTTTAGCTTCTGGGTCTGCTTAAATTCCATGGAGGAGACATGGAAAGCTCTGGCGCGAGAACAACAGAATGCTTTGGGTGGTGTGCCAGGTCGGCCTTACAGCAGTTGAGGTGGAGATAAAGTCCAATGATTTCATATCTCGTAGTCTTGGAGAAGAAAAGCGGGAGAAGCTCAGTGACTCTGACTTTCTCCTAAAATTTGGAGCTCCCATCCGTGATGGTTTGCATTAATATAATATCCATGTAAGTCTATTTCTAGCTTTTATGTTTTGCAAATTAGAATATAAGTACTCGCGGTGCTTTAGGGTTTTATCATTTTAATATTTTTGGGTTCTCGTAAATGTGAGAATGAATATACTTGTTTTGAAGATAGTTTTCCTGCAAACAATCTTGATAATAGACTCTTATTTTCACGAACATACTTGCTTTTGGAGATATTCTTGTAAACAATCCTGTTAACATACTCTTATTTGACATATGGAATTGTATTACCAACTCTAAGCTTGGATTGGATTCTATTTACAGGCGATTATTATTTCTCTCTGTGGGTTTATAATTTTCGTTCTGTGTGGTTATGCATGGTATGCATGGTGAAATGCATTCATATGGATTGAGAATTCTTGTGAAATATTCTCACCCTTGTTTGATTGCAATTGCTATTTGAGATTTGTTAGTCGGGGTTTTCAAGAATTTTGTCGTTTGGAAGATAAATTAAGTGGATAGTAAGGGTTTGCGAAGGGCAAACTGGGTATCAAGAAATCACCATTCCAGAGATTTTCACAGCCAATGCGCCCTCCTTAACAGAATGTCAGGAAGCAGAGATTGCAGTCCTTTTCTCAAAAGACAGTGACATGGCGTAAAATCCATACCAATGTATGTTATCTTTCCTTCTCTTCCATTAAACTTTTATATGTGGGTGTGTTTTATGTGTAGGGTTTTGTTTTGTTCTGATTTTTGTTTTAAGATTCTTGGATTAATTTATTAAACCTCTATCCATGCATGAAAAGGAATTCCTCTGTATTATTCCTATGTATTCTTTTCTAGTAATATTAAGTGTGGGAGGTATATTAGGTGGTTGAAGTATATGTGTTGTAAAACCTGTAAAATTTGGCTGGTTTGCAAGATTGTCACGGAAAGTATTGTTCTTTTTTCTGCTGCATCTGCTTGTTTTTTAATTTTAATTTTCCTTGTTTTAACAAAAAAGTTGTCGCTGCACAAGTCTAGAACGCTTCAGACACATGGCAACAAGAGTGCCTTTCACAGGCTAGACATTGATAGCGAGCCAGTAGAGAAGAAGAGGGTGAGCCCACAATTGAATGGTGGAGATCACCGGCTTCATATGGTTGATGCTGCAGAAAACACACGCAGTCCTAAGGTATGTATCGCTGCTGGCCTCAATGCTAAGATGAAAATCGATTGCTGGCTCAATCGTAGCTGGGTGGAATGTGATCATCACCATTTTGATTTAAAATTTCTAAGCAGACAGTGCAGGCCTCTGAAGACATGGTGAAAAAATGGGTGTCTAGTATTCATGAAGTTATGTATGAGTGGAACAGACCCATGGATTTTCTGATCCAGGGATTGCTTTTTTCTTTCTTTTTAAGAATTTTATGTCGGCAGAACCTAAAAGTGAATTTCTTGGTCTTTTCTGGGCCTACCGGGTGTTTTCTGAGTCCTGACTGAACTTCCACCTATTTCAATAGTTGGTTCTGAAAGGTTTTACAGTGTTGGACCTTTCCGGCCAGTATTAACGTCAATCTTGTATTATGTTTATTGATTAATGGTGCTTTTGCTATGGTTTGATGATCTCTTAATCTAAGGGAATGTTCTTTTGCTTATTCTAGATGCTCAAATTTGAACCAATATTTCTTATAGAGAAATTCAACAATTCTAATTTAATAATCCTATCGGCCTCTCTTTGTACCTTTTGGGACAATTGCTAGTTCATTCCTTGTTGCTATGTCCAACACTGGTACCCGAATTGTTATTTATAGCAGTGCTATTTTTAGCATTTCTTGTTGCTATTTTCAACACTCCCTCTCAACAAGAAAGACATTCAACTCGAACCTGATCCTAAACCTTTGGAATGTTCTACATGCAACACTTCTCCCAAGTGTTATTGCTCCAACAACTCTAAAAACAAAAAAAAACTCCTAACTGACCTCTTTGTTGGGCTAGAAACATACTCTGATGCTGAAGCTCCATCTACCGTTGACAAGTGCTCCCACTCTGAGCTCTGAGCTGCTGCAACACTCCATGCATCTCAGACGGTTGCACACCTCTCTATGCCATCCTACACTGGTGCAACACTCCTGTGCCTCTCGCATTGTTGCAGCCTGCTAGCTCTGCACAGTCTTGGGATTCCTGCACTGCAGCTCTCTGCGCCGCTCCATCTACATCTGTCTCTACCCACTCAGCTAGTCCTGTTACTCCTCATCAAGGCTCCCGTAGTAAGGTCTAATCAAAGAGTTTGGGTACCTCAATGATCCTGCCCTTAGTCCAGCCTTCTTGGGACTGTCACTTCACATCGCCCCACCTCCTACCTGGAGGTATGGATGCATGTGATCCCTCTGCCCACTTGGCTCGAAATTTCCCCCTACTAGAGGTCTCTGCATGAGTGGATGCCTCCACTTTGTCTCCACTCAGCTTCCCTAGTTGTGGCTACTCCACAACCTCCTAAAGCGGCTTCATCAATCGTGGCTCCTCCACAATCGTCTCAGACTTCTTCTGGCGCTACATGTTGAGAGGTAATGTACTCTCCCTCTCAACCACCAAGTCTCCAACAGTTGTCTTGCTCCTCAAGGCTTTGCATGCATCTTGAACCTCAAGATCATACAAGTTCTTGACTCATGAGCCAATTTGCTTCACCTGTCTCGTGCTAATGTGTCAAAGGAAAACCTTTCCATTACTGAAGACTACATCATAGCCCTTATCTTCCAGCATGGCGATCGACACCAAATTTATCTTCAATCCTGGTACATACTTGACATTGGTCAAGGTAATGTGAGCTCCATGCTCCCTCTGAAAAACAACTGTGCCTACACCTGAGACACTATACTTTTCATCATTACCCATCGCTATGAGTATCTGAAGATCTTTCTCCTCCAAGGTACTGAACAAAATCTTGTCTTCGGTCATGTGGAAAGAAGCTCCACTGTCAAGAAACAAACCACTTCCCACCATGGATGAAACCATGCATGTGAACAGTGTGAAATCCAACTCGAACTGTGAGGTCAGTGCCTCACCTTCTGATCCTTCCACGAATCCCTTCTTGGATTTCCACAGTGGACAATTTGTAGCAAAATGGCCCACTTCATGACAACGAAAGTATCGCACTTTCGATTTGTCAAACTTCTTTCCACCATGGGAAGAACTCGATTTGGGATGAGAATCCTTCTCCTTCCCTTTCTTCACCTTAATCACTAAGGTGCAATTTTCTTCATCCTCCTTGGATGAAGATCCATCTTTGGGGCTTCTTCTTATCTCCTCCTGCATCAGATTCGACCAAAGCCGTTCCCAATCTCGCAGTTTGTATTTTCCATTTACCGAGTGTTGGTAGCTATGCCAGCTCTTAGGAAGACCGAGAAGTGCAAGACTCACCATGTTATTATCATCGGTCATGATCCCCACACTTCAATCTCACCCCTGCAGGTGGTGAGCTTGTTCAAGAACGTAGAGATCCTGTCGCCCTTTTCGCACTTG